>WSXT02210055.1:0-50253 GCA_011762715.2 Neuroterus valhalla
GCCAGTCCTGAAGATGCGAACTGTAACGTTCGCGAAACGTCGACAACATTTGTAGTTTGTACACGATCGAAACCCGATACAACTTCATTTTCATAATGGATCATCGTGAAAGCCTTAAATCTAGAATGGATAGAATGTTTGGATGAGATCCTCAGGAGGAGAAATATAAAGAGCCGTAAAAACACAAGAGCTTTCATGAAAAGATGCATGGATGTATAAGAAGCAAAAGATGTATGTCAGGACTGTTTCACAAGAGTGGAAGAAATTTGCTGAGATGGTTCGGTCACGTTGAGAGAATGGATAAACAACAACAAAGCAAGTGTGTTTGAAAAAAAATCCTTTTTTTGGCGAAAATTTCATGGTTCTAATGAAAAGCTTTCGTTACATGAGAAAACTGGTTGCATGAATGTGTTTTTTAGAAAGCAGTTTCCGAAGTATTATCTAATATACGATTTTTATTTCTATAGAACAGAACAAAAACAAATTATACTTTCGGGTGTATCTCTGATTGACCCCAGAAGCATACCTATTGCTTTTTCAAAGGAAATATTTTTATTAGGTTATTTACATAGATCTTCCCTATCATCTAACTATCATCATTTTATCTAATCTTTCAGGAGCTGATAAATGTTTAACACATCTCTTTTATTTTTCCAGGTAAAACAGAAAAATCTACCACGAATGTCATTTCCAACTTCCAATTCGTTGATTTATCCATTTCTGGATTGCCTGCTACAATCTTCATAAGGAAGGATCAACTGGGAGATCAACTGGATCTTCGAAGCAATCAACTCCAAATTGGTAAATATGTTGTAATATTTATTCCTAATGTTGTAATTCCAGTCGTTGGGTAATGGCTCTATACGGTTACTGGTGAATACTCATACAAATGGGTCTAGCCGGATAACATGGTCAAAACTGCCCCTGCGGCATATGAAATACTGATTACATAGTCTTGTTCCTCATCAAAAGCTATTG
This sequence comes from Neuroterus valhalla, assembly GCA_011762715.2. NCBI lineage: Eukaryota > Metazoa > Arthropoda > Insecta > Hymenoptera > Cynipidae > Neuroterus > Neuroterus valhalla. Next base: position 979 of record WSXT02210055.1, read on the forward strand.
AAAAAAAAAAAAATTTCCGAACCTAAAAGTCATGTTTCGTCCCTACAGACCGTATAATGTGCCCCTAAATTCTAATCGATTTTAATCGAATTTGAAGGAGAACCTTTTTTTGGGTATTTGAACAAAATTGGGGCCCGGTTATGAATTTTCCTCGCGCTTGGCCTTTGTACCTCCCTACAGTTGTATAGAAAACTCGTGAAACTTAAAAGCGAAATGTCGACTACTTCAATTTGATGAGTGTGAATACTCTTTTGTTAAAGCTTCTCCGGCTTTAACGAATACATTCTCATCGCGTGTCTCGTGCTGCGCACTTGATCAAAGTTTGTTTGAAACGGTAGAGAAGTTTCGTTGCCTAATTTTTTTTTAATGTTAAGTAGTTTTTCTGGAAATTCAATTTTTTAATTTTTATTTTTAATATTGAAACAAGAACTACACGTCCAATGGGAAAAATTATAACAAATTCACAGATATTTTTCGGATGAATAACTCTTTTCTATCAATCTTCTGTGTTAGCCTTGGTCATTTTGTCAAAAATTTCATTATTCCATTTTGATAGTTATTTTGTCTAATTGAAATGGAAACTGCATATCCCGTCAAAGAAGTTGATAACACATTTGAAGATATTTTCCTGGTAAAGAACTTGCATCTATTCGATTTTTCCTGAGCTTGTGTCAATTGTCCAAACTTTCTTTTTCCCTCTTTTATATGCTTTTTTTAAATGAAGCAAAAACTACTTGTCCTATCAAAAAATTACTGTTACCAAATTTGTAGATCTTTCTTTGGTGCACAATTTAAGTTCATTTATATTTTACCGTACCTTCCATTATTTGACCAAAAAATGAATCTTTCAATTTTTCATTTTCTTTGTGCGACTGAAGTTTGAATTTTCGATTTTTCGAGAAAACTCGAAAAGTTGTAAAGATCACCCTGGGGGGCTCCCAAAAAAGAGCATTATTTTCTTTAAACTTTTTTTCATATCTTGCGTTGTTCGGCTGAAAATTCTTATTTTCGTTTATATTTTTTAATATTGAAAATGCCACATCTCTGAAAATTTAGTTTTTATCAAGAAAAAAAAATCATAAAGATGAATTGTTTTACTTTTTACTTACTACATGAAACCACACTTACAGTTTTTCAATCTTTGAAAAAAATTCCAAAAGAATTTTCAAAATGCTCCCCCTCCCTGATTTTCCATTCAAACTAGCTAGCTAACGAACTTGACCTGTCTTTCGGTGCACTCGAGTTGGTCCCCGTGGTCGAAATGACCGTCGGTAACACTCGAGTTGGTCCCCGGTTCGACCCAAACCTCCTCTGTCCTTTTTTCCTTCTTCTACCCCCACTATACTAAGTTAGACACACGAGCTGGTCCCGGCGCTAACTCAAGAACTCTCGACCTTTCTTTGATCTTCAACAACAAATACAAGATATAAACAGTTTTAGGCAGAAAAGAACCATATTTTCTTGCGATTGTCTTCGAATCTCATTGCTTGTGATCAGGGGCGAACGCGAAAAAAAATTCGGTGGGGGGGGGGGGGGTACTAAAAATTTTTTTTGACCCCATTTCGTCGTTAAAACTGTTGAATTTGATGTTCTGATTTCCAGAAATTTCGAGGGGGGGTTAACCCCCCCCCCTGCGTTTGCCACTGCCTGTGATACAAATTGATATATTTTATCGACCGATACAATTTGTTAAATTTATTAACAATCACCATGAATAAATGCATGATTAAAACAGTTTTAGGCAGAAACGAACCATATTTTCTTCTGATTGTCTTCGAATCTTATTGCCTGTCATACACATTGATATATTTTTATCGTCCGATACAATTTGTTACATTTATCAACAATTATTATAAATAAATGCATGATATAAACAGTTTTGGGCAGAAACGAATCGCATTTTGTCCCGATGTTCGTTTCTGCCTGAATCTGTGTATATCATGCATTTGTTTATAATAATTGTTAATAAATTTAACAAATCGTTTCGGATATTAATAACATACCAATGTTTATCATAGGCAATGAGATTCGAAGACAATAAAATCATGCATTTATTTATAATAATTGTTGATAAATTTAACAAATCGTATCGGATATAATAATATACCAATGTGTATCATAGGCGATGAGATTCGAAGACAATAAAATCATGCGTTTATTTATAATAATTGTTTATAAATTTAACAAATCGTATCGGATGACAATAGTATATCAATTTGTATCATAGGCAATGAGATTCGAAGACAATCGGAAGAAAATATTGTTCGTTTCTGCCTAAAACTGTTTTTATCATGCATTTATTTATAATAATTGTTAATAAATTTAAAAAATTGTATCGAACGACAAAAATACACCAAAAAATATCACAGGAAATAAGATTCGTTTCTGCCTAAAGATATTCCAATTTTAGAACTAGGAAGATGGATTTATAATAAATCAGAATAATTTTTTGGAGGAAAAAATGAATTTCGGGAAATGCATAAATTTTCAGACGATGAATTTTAAAACAAAAGTGGATTGGTTGAATTGTAAATCGAACAAATTAATTTTAGAAAAAAAAGAATTCTTAACTGAAATTCTAAATCTTCAACCGAAAAAAAAATTCAACCACAAATAGTCACTTCACTCCAACCTTAAGCAAATACGGTTATCTTGTGTTCTATTGCAAGTTGATTTTTCAACGAAAGATATGAAATATCTGTTGTCGAATAATAACACCAAAAAGTTACTACCGTCTAATAATAAATGACTCAACATTTCGCTGAAACAGCTACTGTCAAAAACCAAATCCTAATAAATAAGCGAGCTATTTGACGGGTCCTAAAATCACATGCAATTTATAGTGATCCCTACTAAGACCCAGGGAAGTAGAGGGGATAGGAATCGGAATAGGACCCGCTGCCGGAGCTCATTAAGACACTAGGAGACCCGGGGACCAACTCGAGTGTGTTTTTTACCGCGGGGACCAACTCGAGTGCAGCCGTCTTCTGGGTCTCTAAAAATGTGTGGCAAAGGGCAATCCAATCCGATTGGTCTTTCAAAAGTTATGGAGTGTACAGACGACGACAAAGATAAAGACGACAACGGAGACAACGACAACAACAGACAGACAGAGACCAACGTAAAAACTACTTCTTCGGAATCAGGAGGTCTCAAAACGTGGAGATTCCATAAATTCTGCGAAAGTCGATTTTCGTATCAAACCAATACCTTTTCATCACGATGAGAATATAAAAAATCATGATCCCATGGAGCATGAACCTTGATCCATATTTACCCCAAAATGATCTATAAATGCCTCAGTTGACGGTATTGAAAAATTCTAATTCACACTTTTGTAATCTTTTGCAGAGGGAGCAAACAGTGATTTAATTGAAGCAGGGATATTTCCAACAGGGAAACGTCAAGCACGTCATTTAAAGAACCAGTGGGGAGGATACAGTTTACTGCCTGAAAATTATGAAAAGGATTTTGCTTATGCAGTTGAATATAGCGTTGACGAAACTCTAGAAGTCAAGAAAGAAATTGACGAAGGTGAAACTTAATAAATAATTTAATAATATACTTGAATATCATCCAGCATAGGATTTGAAAGAAAAATCATTTTGTTAATCTTTCAGATCGTGGAAACTGTTCAAAAAGAGACGTAAAACCGAGTAATGATCCAAAACATAAATCAAAGGTGTTCAAAGGGCAACAAGGCAAAAGGAAGCCAAAAATCCAAGAGTCCAAGGAGGAATCGCAAGATAAATACAAGTGTGAAAAATGCGCACGAAGTTATGATTATAAAAAAAGTTTGCTGGTTCATCAAAAGTACGCATGCAACGTCAGGCCACAGTTCTGGTGTAAATTATGCGGTAAACTATTCAAACGGAAAACACATCTTTGGCGCCATATAGATCTCGTGCATCAGAAAGCAAATTCAAGTAAGACATTATCTACGAGGCTTAAGTGTGACAAATGTTCTCGAAGTTACACTACAAAAAGTGCTTTGAATCGACATAAACGGCTGCAACACGAGGACACTACACGACACTTTCTTTGCGATTATTGTGATTACAAAGCGAAAGAGAAAAGTACGTTATACACGCACATTACTGTACGTCATCTTAAATAATTTTATCAAGTACAAAAAAGTTTGAATCTTATGAAATTCCTTCTACTTATTGAAAAACATGATTCTGTGCAATACGTTGAAAGCTTTTGTATGTTTTGTAGCCATTACTGTTATAAAAAATACGCTAATATACATTACTAAATGTATTCGGTTTTGAATAATAAAGTTATCATTTTTTTTTACTTCAGGTACTTTACTGTAATTGAATATTGATTTGAGGGCTAGTACAGAAATGGAGATCCTTTTTTCAACAATTATTTTTTGAAAGTAGACTTTATTACATGAAAGAGTGTTTCTCAGCATATTATAGTACAAATTTTTAAGTGTAAAAAAAAGTTTTTTGCAACGTATATTGTTGAAAAAAAGTTGTTAAATGTTATCAAAAAATTATGATCGAGGGTTATACGATAGCGATACACCTTATAAAAGTTTCCTCCAAGTTTGAGACAAATCGGCCCAGTAGATCGGCCAGTATCGTGGCCGCCAGCCTAAAAAACACTGTTTCGAGAAAAAAGTGTTCAAAGATGTAATTTTGGTCAGTTTATGAGGACTAGAACAGTGAAACTCGGTAATCATGGGTTTTAGGGGATGCTGAAAACGAATCTGATGTCAAAATTAAAAAATTCAAGATGTCGGATCCAATATGGTGGACCATACGGACACCATGCGTTACGAGCGTTTCGGTGAGCCTCGCGGTGTATTGCGTTTTTCAGCCAATTTCAGCACGCTTTGAGACAAATGTTGGTTCCTGTCCTATTTTTAGATGTATATAGTGACCGAAAATGAGAAAAAAATTTTTTGGATTTTTTGAAAATTATTTTTGTACTAGCCCCTCAATATTGATCAGTTTATGATCCATGAACAAGGGTGGTACTACTTAATCATTCATTCAAGAGAATATTTTGTAAATTTTTTCATTTTTTAATTTTTATTTAAGAGATAGAAAATGTGCTTTAAAGACAGCAACGACGTAGTCTGCAGACGGATGTGAAGCATATCTTCAAAAATACTGAAGAGAATACCATAATCCAGAACCTGAAAATAATACAGAGAAGTTTGCTAACATATTCATATATACATTATTAACGGAATTTTTGTAATTAGGGAAGGAGCTACCAACATTCTGACTAGATTTGTAAAAAAATTTCTCACAAGGTAAATGTGCGGTACGAGAGACACGGAATTTAATTATCTTGTGTGAGCGAAAAGGACATAATATGAAATTGAAAAAACTCGAACCGGAATAACACACAAACGTTTACTGGCAAACTAGAAACGTTCGGAATTTTAGAAAAAAAAACGTTTTGAAAACGTTGGATACTTCCGTTGATTTTCGAGACTGAAGTGATGAAAATTTTCCATAAACGTTTGACCAATGAAGTTTTGAGTGACTTCAAATTCAACACGTGTTTCAACGTTCTCAAAACGTTTGAAAGAAATGTGGTAAATGTTCAAAAGAAGTTTGAGGAACGTTTGAGAAGCGAAATTTTGAACGATCGAAATTACGACCGTATTCCAAACGTTTCGTAAACGTATGGAAAACGTTTGATCAAAAAAATTATCCGATATATGGTGTGATTTTCCTTGCAAGTGGCAGGAAACTATGGTGAATATTATGTACGACTTTCAAACATGTGTTCATAAGAAAAGACAGGGAAAAGTTATCATTAGGAATTAGAGTATGGTCTGGAAATTTAATCTGCTAAAATTTTGCTTGGTCTAACGTTTACCAAACGTTTTCAAAATGTTTGTTAAAAGTTTTGTTCAGTAGAAGTATGTAAAGTGTGCGGAAGTATGCGACGTTTTGTGAACGTTTGGAAAAGTTTGATCAAAAAATTCATCCGATATATGATGTGATCTTTCTCGCAAGTGTCAGGAAACTATGATGATTACTAAATATATCCAACTTTCAAACATGTGTTCATAGGGTAAAGAGACGGAAAAGTTATCATTAGAAATAAGAGTATGGTCCAAATACCATTAATAGTATATAAGCTACTAAAAAACATTTTTATTAACCGATCAAACGTTCTTCGAATCTTCTTGAATTGTTCCTTGAACGTTTCGAAAACATTTCCAAACGTTGGATAAACGTTTTGTAAACTTTTGATAAACATCTTGTAAACGTCTCATAAACGTCTTGTGAACGTTTTATAAACGTCTTGCAAACGTTTTAGAGACGCTTGGAAATTCAATCTGCTCAAATTTTTCTTATTCTAACGTTTACCAAATGATTTCAGAATGTTTGTGGAAAGTTTTGTTCAGTAGAAGTATGTGAAGTGTGCGCGAGTATGCGATGTTTTGTGCGCGTTTGGAGAAGTTTGATCAAAAAATTTATCCGATATATGGCGTGATCTTTCTCGCAAGTAACAGGGAACTATGACGATTACTATATATATACGACTTTCAAACATGTGTTTATAAGAATAGACACGGGAAAGTCATCATTAGAAATTAGAGAATGGTCTGAATACCATCGAAATTATATGAGCTACTAAAAAACATTTTTATTTCTCTATCAATCGTTCTTCAAACCTTCTTGAAACGTTCCCTGAACGTTTCGAAGACGTTTTTCAAACGGTGGTTTAACGTTTTCAAAACGTTGGTTATACGTTTTATAAACGTCTTGCAAACGTTTGATGAACGTCTTGAAACGTTTGAGAGACGTTTGGAAATTTAATCGGCTTACATTTTGCTTGGTCTAACGTTTACCAAACGTTTCCAAAATGTTTATAAGAAGTTTTTTTCAGGCAAAGTATGAAAAATGTGCGGAATATCCGACGTTTTGAAAACGTTTTTTTCACCAAAATTTACAAACGTTTTAACGTTTGCTAGAAACCGTTTTCAAAACGTTCACAAGACGTTGGGTGTTATCCGTGACGGGAAAAGTGTTCAAAGAAATTCGTGCTAAATTACTACTTGTCGAATTGTAGAATGGATAAACAAAGTTACAGATTTCTAAGATTTCGGACAATTTTAATACTTTTTCAATCATAAGTTATGAGCATTTAAAAAACCATTTGAAAGGAAATTGGGATTAGGAAAAAACATTTAATTCCAAAATTAAACACTTACAATTACGAACTTTCAATAATGTAAATTAGTTTTAAACTGTATAATTTGAAATGGAAAACGATCAAAAATTGAATGATTTCAAATTCAACGGTCTAAACTGGGATGGTCTGGACTCAAAACGTTCGTTTTTAATTTGGAACAATTTCGTAAGTATCTATTATAACTTGTCATTGAAAATCGTTCGAATTCCAAATTGTATATTCTAAAATTTGATCATAAGCCAAAACCTCATGAGATGATTCACATTGAATCGTGTAAATTTAACACAATAAAAACGAAATCTCTCGAAATTACAGAATTTCTCATTAAAAATCTCAATTGGATGTAATCGTCCTTGCATTATTTTCCTACTCCCTGATCCAGTGTAGAACTGGTGTCATGTAATTTTCAAAATTTTGGTGTTAAAGTTTTTGACCAGGACTAAAATAATTGTTTTGGTCTACTGGTATGTAAAAAAATGCCAACGAAAAACAGAAGTGATTTTTATTTGTTAAAACAAAATCCTTTGCTCCTTGTATAAGACACCAGGTCAAATAGAAAATAATAGATAAATACTATTTATATCTAAAATAATATATCTTTATCAAGTGGTACTCGTAGGACGGAAGACAATGTGTAATGATTTTATGAAGGGCCAATTTTATTTTTGAATGTTTCGGACTGGAACAAATGATTATTTCGGAAAACTCTGGATTCTTCCATCTAGAAAGATTTGTGAATATTTGAGAACTAAAATAATTTTTGCGGAAATGAAAAATAAATAACAAAACAACATGGTTTCTCGCATTTTTCCGGAAGTTTCGAGGTTATGTGAGAAAGTGATATATGCAAGAGTTGTGGAATTTTTTATGATCCATAACTTTCCTATTGAACACTTTTCTCTATGACGCTTACTTTTGCCGGGAATCGCAGTAATATGCCGCGTGAATAACACAAACGTTTTCTGGCTTAGCAGAAACGTTTTGGATTTTTGATAAGAAAAACGTTTTGGAAACGTTTTCAAAACGTTGCATACTTCCACTGATTTTTGAGACTTGAGTGAACAAAACTTTTCAAAAACGTTTTGCAAACGTTTCCAAAGCGATTGACCAATACAATTTTGAGTTACTGCAAATACATCACGTATTTCAAACGTTTTCAAAACATTTGGAAAACGTTCAAAAGAAATTTGTTGAACATTCGAAAGAATGGAAAGTATATGAGCTACTAAAAAAAAATTTTTATTTTCCAATCAAACGTTCTCAAACCTTCTTAAAACGTTTCGAAAACGTTGTATAAACGTTTGATAAACGTCTTGCAAACGTTTTAAAAACGTTTTGAAATTTAATCTGCTCAAATTTTGCTTGGTTTAATGTTTACCAAACGTTTTCAATACTTTTATAAAAAGTTTAGTTCAGTCAAAGTATCAAAAATGTGCGGAAGTATCCGACGTTTTGAAAACATTTGGTTCACTGAAATTTACAATCGTTTTAACGTTTGCAAGACGTTTGGTGTTATCCGGGTAAAATGTAACTTCTCTAAAACCAATTTTTATCCCAACTTTAGAATACATTACAAAAGTCAGTTCAATTTGTTTACTAATTAGTAGCCAAGGTAATTTCCATCTATTGATCTTTGAAAATCTCCCCACTAGTACAGAGACAGAGAAAGAGAGAGATTGTAACAGGATCAAATTTCACCGGTCACTTTAAAACAATGGCCGCGGCCAGAGTCCAGAGCAGACGTCAAACCATAACCACGACCAGGGAACACTCATATGACTCACGAAACCACTTTATTTATAAATTGTTTCCCTTCTATTTTCATGTTCCATCTTGGACCCAAACATGTCGACAAGCGTGAAAAGACCAGGAGGGAACACGCTGTCATGTTGGAGATTTCGAATTCAGGCAAGTTTGCCGCGCAAAGCCTACTGAAGGTCGCCATAGTCCTGACGTCAAATATTGCCACCGATCACCGCAACGAGGCTGCACAGCACCCTGTGCACAATTATTGCTATGTAGTAATTTCTTGATGGCTCCGCATTCTTTCACCGTAGGCACCATGGGCCCATAGGAAAACATACATTTATGTTGAATTTTCAAGCATAGAAAACATCATGTGATCCCAGCGAAGGCGGCGATTGGTCAAGGACCTGAAAATTGTAAACCTACCTCAACGCGCTTTCGACCGTAACCTAACCCGTCACTTCTGTTGTGTATACTGTTCTGTAGTTACTGACCAGAGTGAATTTCTACGAAAAATAGTGAACGAATTTGAAAGGAAAACTTGGAGGATATTATTGACTTGCCTTGCGACCTTTTTCCGAATCTGTCCACGATGTCCGAGAGCCTTAAGGTATGTGTTTTTCATTTCTCGGCAGGGCTTCCATGTTTCAAAGGAAAAAGAGTCATCAAATAACATAAGTCGCCACGTGTTCCATGGAACCGGGCCGTTCTCAAGTGCGCGAGTGTTCCGTTGTTTCGACCTTCGACAGATTTGAAATTGTTATATCTCGCTATTCTTATTTTCCATTTTAATGAGCGTGAAACATTTTTTTTTTACTTCCCGACATTCGCGTGACATTTTGTAACTCAGAGTTTAGGAAATTTATAGCTCGAAGAAACGTAAGTAAAAAAATGCCGCCAAAGAACGCCTTGCACAACACCACTCACAAACAAAAAACATCAATCATAAATAGAGAAAATGTTCAACACGCGAAAGCTTTGAAATCAAATGGCAGCGCCAAATAGTGTTCATAAACCTAAACATTTCAAAACAAATAAATTACACAAACAGATTAATGTAGTTTATCTTATATCAAGTGTAGTAAATATGTTTTTACGAAAATCAATTGAAAATACACATTTGGCGGGCCTGTCTTTTTGTTGATCGTCAAAGACGAGGTAAAAAGAATAAGGAACCATGATGTAAATAATAGATTGCAATTCAATTTTGAGGGTGGTTGTTTGTCTTTAAACAAATAGTTTCCGATCCTGTGTGATCCACATTGTTATTCCGCAAGTTTGTGTCTACGATTTATCCAAATTATTATCGTGTTTATTCAATGTACTTATGGAAAAGTGCATTGGTTCATAAACATGCCCACCAAATGTGCATTTTCAATCGATCTTTGTAATGACACATTTACTATACTTCATGTTAAGATAACTATTTATTTCTTTGTTTTGTGATTTATTTTTTTAACGTAAATAATTCTTTATGAAAAATTTGAAGTATTTTAAAATGCCCAAGTTTAGGAACACTATTTGGCATTCGCGTGTTAAACATTTTTGCGATTCATACTGGATGTTTTTTGTTTGTGAATGGTATTGTGTAAGGCATTATTTGGCGGCGTTTTTTACCCTTGTTTCTTTCGAGGGTCTTTTTTTTAGGCAGATTTCACATGTTTTTCTATTAATTATTTCATGAAGTTATTTAACTCATTCAATGATTCTCTCCAGGAGAGAAATGTAAACATTTTTGGCATTTCTTGGCTACATTGTTTTTTTTACATTGCAAATATTTTGCTTGAATCCAAGATGCTTCATCATGCCTATTACTCATTCAGTACCCATTTTAAACTTTATCTCCATGATTTGATAAAGTATTAATAACCTTGAAGGTTGAACCATCGATCTTCAATGAAAACGTTTCGTTTTTTAAATTTAGAGTATTTTTAAAGAATTTCGGAAACATAAGGATGGATTAACAGAAGGTTTCACATGCGCCAGAGGAATTAAACCTTTTTTGAGATATTATCGGCTCAGTGTTAATCCATAATCAGTGAAAACATTTTGACTTCTAAAATTATAGTATTTTTCATGAATTTTTTAAAGTTTAGGGGTTGATGGGAGGGCAGGGTGGCGACTTGACCGGGAAATGACCGGGAATTCCATTGACCATGAAAAAACCGATAAATGACCGGGAATTTGATTAAAAACCTAGAATTTTCTTGACTCAACCTAGACAATTGAAAACTTTACCGTAAAAATACGAGAAATGACCGCTTTCTTTCTATAAATTGGAAAGATATCTCATCATTTGATTTGGAGAATGTAACGTTCCTCCAGTCTGATTCCGAAAATTTTTTAATATATCTATATACTTCATGAGAGCAAGAATTTTAATTTTCTCCCATTATAAAAAAAAATGTTTCCAAATTTATTGCTTTCTGAGAACAAAAAAAAAGTAATATTTTTTCATGTTTCATTTTTTTTCTCCTCATTCATCTGACTTGAGACAGGAGGTCGAATACTTCAAGTATTCGAATTGAGAAAAAAGGAAATTCAGAACATTTTTCTTCCAATCTAAAATTCGTCAAAATTTGAAAGTCCCCTCTTCATAATTTTGAATGAAGAAAGTTAAACAGGTTTTGGGGTTGGATGAGAAGTATTTCGAATGAGAAATATATATAAATTATAATAGAAAACTTGTTCACATTGTTCATTGCGAGTTCATCCTGTTTTAGTTGAAGAATTAACTACTTGATTGAAAGTTAAATTATTTTGTTGGAAATCACACTTTTTTCTTGAAGGTGCGTTATTTTAATATGAAATCCACCTCTGATTGAAAATGTGACTACTTCTTCGAAAATCAGTTCATCTGTTTTTAGTGAAGATTCAAGTGATTAGTTGAACATTGATTATTGAATTAAAAAAATTAAACTATTTCTTTCAGAATTCATTCCCTTTGTTGAAAAGTTGCCTCTTTTGTAGAAAATTAATCTTCATGGTTGAAAATTTATCTTTTTCGCTCAAAATACATAGATTCCAGTGCCAGATTCATCATTTTAGCTGAGAATCCATCGGTTTGGTTGAAAATTGATTTCTCTAAGTGGAAATTTATCTGCTTTATCCTTGGTGGAAAAATATCTTTTCTAGTTCAAAATTCAACTAATTGGATGTATGTTCGTCTTTATGGATTGATTAATTAGTTCGTTAAAAATTCACATATTCCGTTGAAAAATGGATTTTTGGTATAAAATTACTTTTTGGTCGAAATTTCAACTATTCTAGTAGAGGGTTAATCATTTTAGATAAAAATTCGTCTTTATGGTTTAAAATTCAACTGCTCCTGTTGAACATCTACAATTTTATCTGTAAATTCATCATTTTGCTTCAACATCGACTTGTTTCAAACTTAGTTTTTTAGATACAAGCTAATTTTTTTTGGTTATAAGTAATTTTTTTATACAGAAAATTGAACTTATTCCAAATGAAAATTCCATATTTGTAGTTAAAAATTCATTTGTTTGGTTTAATTTAAAATTTGAATATAAAAATTTCGGTTGACAATAATTTATCTTTTTTGCTAAAAACTAATTCATCTGCTTGAAAATCCAACTCTTTCAGTTGATGATTGTTTTATTAAAAAACTCTTATGTTTGGTATGAAATTGGGTTTTAAATTTCAAAATGTTACTGTTCCATTTTCGGTTGAAAACAAATTTTTTTCCAGTTTAAAATTCAATCATTTTGTTAGAACATTGTATTTTTTGGTAGAAAATTAATCTTTCTATTTGAATATTAATTTCCTTGGTTGAATATTCACCTTCATCGTTGAAAATTGAAGTGCTCTAGTTGAATATTTATCATTTTAGTTGAAAATTCATCCTATTGGTTTGCAATTTAAACTATTCATAATTCTGTCGGAAAATCCAACGCTTTGGTTGAGAAATGAACTATTTTGTTATATATCCATTTTCTTTATTGGAAACGAATTTTTCCAATTGTAAGTTCAACTGTTCCAACTTTTGTAAAAAAATGATATTTTTTCGTGGGAAATTTGAGCATGTATGTATTCAATCTCTCTGTTTTACGGGTTTGATATTATTTTAGTTTGCAATTCTTGATCTGTTTTGTTAAAGGATGTTCAGAATGAAGGTCACGAATTGAAATAAATGTTTGCGTTTTGCATTAAATATGAATGTTACTTTTAGTTGCCCGGAAAAATTGAAAAACTTGACCGGGAAAAACTGGGAATATGAAATTGTCTGCCAAATCACCACCCTGGAGGCTTTCAAATGCGCTAGAGGGATGCAACTTCTTTGATGTACTTTGGGACTAATGTTCTGCCATAATAAGAGAAAAAATTTTCTTTGGATGTATTCCTTCCAACATTTTCGATCATTCATTACCACTGAGGAGAAAAACTGAAGAAACTAGCCGAATCGTATTGAACTCGTACATCACACAAACTTTCGCATCAGCCTTACAACTATATAAACTGCGTAAATCATTTTATGTTAATACTAGCGATAGAAAGCTTGATTCTTTATCTTTCATTCACCGTTTTCAAATATTTTTTATCCTCAATACAGACATAGAAATTAACGGTGTAAAGCGCGCGAGTGAGAACGAGTAAAGTTTTCAAAGTGTACATAGGGAACGAAATGTTTTCATATGAGATAACCGGCCGGTTCAACTTTTATTTGGCGGCGAGGCCTTCTGATGGTCAGGTCGTGGGTAACCGGCAAACAAGGATAATTATTTAACGGACTCGGATACGCAATCTTTTTACTTTTTCCGGTTACTTTTTCCAAAAATGAATGTGCACCTTGTATGTTGAGGTAAAATTCCAAATATTGAAAACCTCTTCAAATTGAATTCCCTTCTTGTCCTTTTGTTTCTTCTTATAATGCAGAGGAGAATTCTTTAAGGCCAGTTTAACTTCCTCATCAGATATATATCTTCTATAAATTCGTAAATAAATTATTCAAATATGGATTGGAGACCATTATTCGGCGAAAAAAATCTGCCTGCTGCGCGGGCACAACTAATCGCGCGCTACGCGCTTGTTGATAAATGCACCTCGCGCTCCGCGCTCGGTCTTTGTCAGGGTGGCGACTTGACCCGAAAAGACCGGGAATGCCCGAGAATTTTATTGACCGGTGAAAAAACCGGGAAATGACCAGGAATTTAATTCAAAATATGGAAATTTATTTTACTCAACCTAGACCATTCAAAATTCTACCGAAAAATTACGTGAAATGGCCGCTTTCTTTTTATCAATCAAAGAGACATATTATCATTTGATTTTGGGAAAGTAACTTTCCTTCACTCAGATTCTCAAAATATTTAAATACATCTATACTTTATGAGAGGAAGAATTTTTAATTTTTTTCATTATAAGAAAAACGTTTTGCAAATTTGCTGCTCTGTGAGATTTTTTTAGCTGACTCAAATTTGATAATCAAATTGATGATAGCCCAAACATATAGAAGAATTATTATCTAAATTTTCTCGAAAAATTTATTTAGCATGTTTTATCTGCTTTCCCTCATTTATCTGACTTCAGACAAGAAATTTCAGATAATAATTGTAGTTTTTATTTTAGGGTATGGAGTTTCAGTGAGGAAGTATGATTTCACCTGGAACAGGGAATTTTTTACATGGAACGGGAACTATTCAAACTAATTACAATTCGGATTTAGAAGAGAGAATTAAAATTTCAACTTGTTTGTTGAGAGCTAAATTTTTATGTTGAAGTTGCATTATTCCGATTCAAAATTCAATTCTAGTTGAAATTGTAACTACTTTGTAAAAAATCAATTCATATTTTTTTGGTGAAAATCCAAGTATTTAGTTGAACATCGATTTCTAAATCCGAAAATTAAACTATGTCTTTGAGAATTTATGAACTTCATGGGAGATTTGCTTTTTCGTAGAAAATTATTTCTTATGATCGGAAATTCATCTTTTTGCTAAAAATCTATTTGAAGATTAATCATTATACCTGAAAATTCATTATTTTGGTTAAAAATCAATTTCTTCAACTAAAAATTTAACTGTTTCATTTTTAGTGGAAAATTGATCCTTCCTAGTTCAAAATTCGACAATTTGGTGAAATTTTGTCTTTTCAAATTGAAAATTTTATTATTTCGTTGAAACATCACATATTTTGTTGAGAGGTCGGTTTTTTTCGTAGGAAATTATCTTTTCCTTAGGAAGTTAACATTCTTATTTACGTTTAATAGTTATGTTTGGTTTATAATTGATTTTTCGGGCCAAGAATATCACTATTCCATTTTTGTTTGGAAATTTTTATTTTTATAGTTCAAAATTCAACCAGTTTGTTGAAAAATTATATTTTTTGGTTGGAAATTGATTTTTTGTCAAAGATTGAACTATTCTAGTTGAATAATAATCATTTCAGATACAAATTAGTCTCTGCTTGAAAATTCGACTACTTCAGTCGAATGTTTACAATTTTATTTCATTCTTCATCATTTTTTGTAAAAATGTAATAATTTGTTTGACAGTTAGTTTTTTTTGTTTGTTGAAAGTTAGTTTTTGTTGCACTAGGTTATTTTCCAAACCGAAAATTTGACTTATTCCTATTGAAAATTCCATAGTTTCAGTTAAAAATCAATTTATTTAGTCAAAGATCCATTTTTTTCATTTTAAATTTTGAGTATTGAATACATTTTTTGTTGACAATTTATCTTGTTCAGTAGAAATTAATTTATCTGTTTAAGGCCATGTTAAACTTATCTGATTCCTACCTTACCGACATATTTTTTTTCAACAACTCACGACTACACCGAAATAGACATCGAGTTGATATTCTGAGAAAAGCCTTAGAAAACAATAAACCACGTTTGTATACAACATTTTGTTTAAAACTTCGAAAAAACAACATTTTTGCGAATCGTTTTTCAAAATTTTGAACCAAATGTTGTATACAAACGTATTTTATTGTTTTCTAAGGCTTTCTCCAAAAAATCAACTCGATATTTATTTCGGTGCGGACGTGAGTTGTTGCAAAAAAAAATCGATAATTTGGGTCACGTGACCCATGTTTAACATGGCAACTCAAATCTTTCAGTTGTTCATTTGTTTACTTAAACATTCATTTTTTCTATTTCAAAATTTGAGTATTCGAATCTTCGTTGACAATTTATCTTTTTTCAGTAAAAAATAATTTATCTGTTTAAAACTCAACTCTTTCAGATGAAGATTCTTAGTTTTAGTATAAAACTCTTTTGCTTGGTTTGAAATTGTTTTTTAACTAATAATGTTACTGTTCCATTTTTCGTTGCAAATGATTTTTTTTTTAGTTCGAAATTCGACTATTTCGTTGAGGCATAATATTTTTTCTTAAAAAATGATTCTTTCTACATATTTCGAAATTAATCTTCTTGTTTGAAAATTCACCTTCATGGTTGAAAATTGATGTGCTCCAGTTAAATATTTATTTTTTATTCAAATATTCATCTTCTTGATTGAAAAATAAAGTAATAGTTGTAAATCCGTTTTTTTCGTTATCGTGAATTGATTTTCCTTAATTGTGAGTTTAGCTGTTCCAAATTTCGTAAAAAAAACGATATTTTTTTGTTGAAAATTTGAGTATTTTTTCAAAAAAGATTTATTTTGCAATGTTGGATGTGTTGTGTTATAGAGTGGTTGTAATGAACGTCATGAATAAAAATAAATGTTTGCGTTTTGCGAAAAATATGAATATGTTACTTTTAGTTGTCCCAAAATTTGTGCATAGAGCTTTTGAACTGAAAAGAAAAGCGTCGACTACAGTAATTTGATGATTGTGAATTCTCTTTTGTTTAAGCTTTTTCGGCTTTAAGGGCAAATAGTAGTCCATGACGTAATCGAAATTTGAACTTGTACTATACAATTTTTTCGCCTGCTTATTTCCAAAGGAGAAAATTTATTTGGTTGAAACTTCAGAAAATTTAAGAAATTATGTAAGCCGAACGCTGCCGGCCTCTTTGCGATTCTATTTCTCACTGAAAATCTTTTTTTATCAATTTTGCATGTGCAACGTCTGTCGTCTGCTTTGACATTGCTTTGTTAGGATTGCTAAATTGACCAAAAAAAGATTATCCGTGAGAAATACAACAAAAAATGGGCTAGGCAGTGGTCGGCTAATATATTTTCTTTAATCTCCGGCAGTTCAACACAAAATATTATTTGCTTTGAAGATAAGCAGGGGGAAACAATGCCCTGCAAGTTTAAATTTTGACTACGTCATCGACTTATCTATAACTCTGATACATCACATGTACATTATATTGCTTTATATACCTCGTACCTTGTTTTACATCAGAAAATTTAGTTATTCCTTTTTTAATATTATTTCTACGATGAAAACAGAAACTACGGATATCAATAACAAATTTGGAGCTCATTTTTTTGCGGAGAAGTTTTGTTGCTAATTTTTTTTATAGGTTATGTCGTTTTTACAGAAATTACATTTTTTCAGTTATCGGTGAATGTTTTACGATTAAAACAGGAACTACGCGTTCAAACAATAAATAATCAGTTAAAAATTTGTAGATATTTTTTGGGCAAACAACTTTTGATTATCAATTTCTTGTCTAACCTTTCGCAATTTCTTCGAAAATTTCATAATTTCATTTTCAAAGTTATGTTTCCCTGGTTGAAATAAAAACTACGCATCCCGTTAACAAATAATGGATAAGAAATTTCCTGATCTTTTTCTGGTACGGGATTTTGAAAATTTTTTATATTGTTCTTAATGAGTAAAACAACAACTAATTCTTCTATCAAGAAGTAATTCATGCCAAATTTGTATATATTGTTGGGTTGCACAATTTTCGTTCTCTCATATTCTTCCGTACCTTACAAAGTGTGACCGAAAAATAAGAGTTTCTTTTTTTCACCATTTTTGTGCGACCAAAATTCGAATTCTTTGAGAAAATTTAAAAAGTTGTTATGACAGTATTGTAGGGCTCCCGAAAAGTAACGTTTTTCTCTAAATGATATTTTTGATATCATGCGTTATTTGGCTTAGAATTATCATTTTTTTTCGTATTTTTGAATTCCAAGAATGCTGTAAATCTGACAATTTTTGTATTTTCTTTTTTTTTTTAATGTTTATTCGGCTTTAACGAATACATTCTCATCGCCTGTCTGGTGCTTCATTTTCGATCTAAATTTGTCCAAAACGTCTAATATATAAAATGTGTAATGTATTAATTAATATACCTCGATTCGAGACTGGTTGCTTAGATGATGCAAAATAAAGCATGAATTTCACAGGGTGTCTAGCGGACCGGGAAAACCCCGGGAATTCCATTTTTGACCGGGACTTTTTTGTATTCCGTCGAAATATCTACTTTTTATATCGTATCTTCTTTTCATTCCATTTGTACTTTATCTGCAGTCACAAGGTTCCTTCTTATGCTTATCCTATGTACCGATTTTCGCTGAGTGTGCTGAATAAAAGTTGTAACCTCAAAATTCAATAACTTCATTAGAAAATATTCATAATGAGACGTGCCCAAATTTAAATGCTCAGTAAAAATTTTAATTCTCGTATTCTGCAAAGGCTACCCCCTAAATATGTTCCTTTAGTGAAAAATACTGCCTTCTTTCTATTCAATTTCTTAAGCAATTTTTTGGATGTTCCACTGGCCGATCTAGGTTTCAAATTTATTTTCTCAGATTTCGATTTTTCAAATACCAAATAAAGGCTAAAAAATAGGTTCACCCCTAGAACGCATTTATTATTGATTGAGGAAGTAGCCCTTGAAGTTATGGAACAAAAAACAATGTTTGAAGGCTATCGGGCTTAGATTACAAAAATTTTTAATTTTATGAAATTTAGTGGTCTAAAATGGTCCTCAAACATTTTTTACCTGCAATAATATACAAATGACTTCTGTTAATAAAAAATTCTCCATAGTGAAAAAGTTGAAAATATTTATAGTAAAAGACTGAAAAAATCTTAAATAGCAAAGTAAAAACCTTTATTTTTAATTTACCAAAAAAATTATGTAAAACTTGAATAAAACTGGTCAGCAAAACTTATAGAAACTGATGAAAACGCAGAATTGTATCAAAATTGACCTTATCAACCAGCTGTCACCCTATTCTGGTAAATCGTGGCCAAAAATATATTTGGAACTACTATAGGAGTCTTAAGTTATGAAAAATGTGTCTTTTTGTCTGTTTCGAATTACAAGATTTTTTCTGTCTACATTTGAAAATTACTACATTTTTTTATTACGGAGAACATTCTATATTGCAGAAGAAGTCCTGGCGATATCATCCAGGGAAACAAATTTTTCAGGGTCATCTCAGACCACTAATTGTAATGAAATTACAAATTTTCGTATTCTCAGTCCGATAGTAACTTGAAAACAGTTTTTCATTGTTTCACACAATTTTTTGCTTTCATAAGATTTTTTTTTCTTTACATTGTATTTTTTTCATATTGAGAACGAAAAAAAATTATTCGCAGAACTAGAACGATCAAGCGGAGAATCTGAATCATTTTTAAAAAAGAGAAGAAAATTAATTGCTGTATTTTATCACCAACGGAAGAAATTTCGGGGGTAACGTTTGCAAATTTCAAAAGTTCAAATTTTTATTGATTATCCTATACCAGATTTACCAGGATTTTTTCAGTTAATTTTGTATACTTTAATTGTGATAACCCGTTGTGAGAATTCATTTTCCAAATTTATGTACAACTGTGAGAAGAAAATGTTTTTACTTTGTTTTTAATGGTTCAGTAGTTTTAATTGAGTTCAAATTTACGACTTTTTCACGATTTTTCACTTTAATTTCAGTAATGGGTCGGACAAAAGTGAGTGTAACGCATTACTGATTTTTATGAAGTGAACGATTTTGTTCTTGAACATTTTTTCTTGTCTCGTACTGTTTGGCCACAAAATGGATTTCCTGTTTATTTTTAATATCATCTTTGCCAATGAAACAAAAACTGCGTGTCATGTCAATAAATAGTTGTGCACAAATTTCCAGATCTTTATAAAGTAAACAATTTTATTTGTAGCATTTTTTTCCTGTCTCCTACAGTTTGGCAACAAAATGGATTTTTCTAATTTTTAATATCAATTTCGTCAATAAAACGAAAATGAATACATTTCGTATTCATGGGAGTACCAAAATGTGGAGATTCTATTAAATCCGTAAAAGTCGATGTTCACATGAAACCAATACCTTCTCATTTTGATGAGAATGTGAAAATAATGCACTGTTCTGATTGAATTTTAATTTTCAATTTAATCAATGGTGTTAATATGGAAGTGGGGAGATATTCGGTTCTAAATGGTGGAAGACAGATTTTATATTAGTTTTGTCTTGATCTGGTTACAGAATTTGTGTGGGATGATTATGCAGCCTCTGAACGATTAAGTATTCGAAATTTCGGAAAATATCAAGATCCACTCAACGATCCAATCCTTGGCCATGTTTGCCCAACTCGTTCGAAAGTTCATAAGCAAAAAGAGGCTCTATTCAGGAATCTAAGATGTGAATGTAACATAAGTACAAGATTTCAGTGTATAAAGCAAAAAGAGAAAGGCCCGTTTTCCCGCATATCAAAAATAAACACAAGGACAAAAAAAATTGGCACTATTGATGTGGGACCAGATAGTTGATTTCTTGAAACATAGATTTCATTCAATCTTTTGTTTTTGTTTATTCGTCGAATTATAAATCTATCTGAAAATTGTTCCTGTAGAGATTTTTTCACTTTTAAGTAAATTTCATTGAGAGCTGATTGTCTAAAAAAAAAGGTGAAAACATTTTAATCAATTTTGGATTTTGTAATTCAAAAATATCAAATAGTTTAGAATATCTTTCTCATACATTTCCACAATTGTGCATTTGTACATGTGCACTTTTTCTTCACTATGTTAGTTTTTCGTACTAAACTTTAAGTTCAAATTTTTATTTATTCTCAATTCAATTGATTTATTTTGAGGTTTACTATTTGAAAAAATGTTTGGTAGAGCTCACTGAACTGAGACATTTCTCTTCTCTCTCGTATTATTTTTGAGTGTATTGAAGTTTTGGTACCAATTTGTATTATCTCAAACTTGAAATTTCCTTATTAGTTTCTAGTGTGATCTGTTGTTTAACGCACAGAACCCGAATTTTGTACAAACACCAGAGCCATATTTGTGAATCTTGAGAAATAAAATACAATTTTGTGCATTTGAATGATATTGTTCCATTTACCTAAATGCAGTTCGCAAAATGAAATACCAGCCTACTCAATAGGTATTCTGACATAATTATGTTTGTCAATATTTTCAGACAGTTTTGCGATTTCTGCTGTTCGTAAAATGTAGTGCTGGTTACAGTTGAAATAAAAATTGGGCCCACCATTTGAAATGGGATTGTCGACAAACTGAAGAGTGCCTCCGGCATAGAAAAATATTTCCTCTAAGTTGCGGTCTAACTAGACACATAAAAAAAATGCTTAAAAGTTTTTCTTCAAATAGGAGAAAACTTGCTCATTTTTGTGTCTCATTCCTTTTAAGAGACTATAGTCATATTTATCTGTGTATGAAATTACAAAGTAGTTGAATAAAGAATACCATAAAAAGCTACCATTATAAACTTAAGAATGCTCTCAGTGAAATTGAATTGATCAATAATTTTTTTCAAATTAAACAAATTATTAGTTATTCATTTTTGATTGTGTTACAGAAAACGCATTTAGTCGAAGCCATGTGGGTTCACGGAAACATAACTAAGATTGAAACATTTGAGTATTGGTAGACATCAAAAGAAGACTTGGTACTGGAATGCCATTTCAGAAAGCCATGATGCTTGGAATGGCAACCCTTTTTCCTGTAAAGCTTGCGGGGCTGCGCATGCACGAAAGGGGAGATTACTTATCAGTTGCTTCATGAATGTGGGAAAATTGAAGAATGTGAGACGGGTGGTGACACTTTTCTTTATCGTGGTGGTACACGTGATCACCAGAAACGTCCACAAACGCATGGTGTTCAGCAATCAGAATGAGTCGAAAATGTTAGAAATTTCATAATTTTGTACAAAATAAAATCGCTGTACGAGAGTTTAGATTGAGTTCTTCATTTTTTCCAAGTACAAACTAATCCATTTTATGGTTATTTCTGATCTTTGTTTTTAGGTTGGCTTTCTCGAAAGACTCGTCTATTTTCAATCAGGTTTAAAGAGTACAACCTTCTCTAATTGTGTTGCAGAAAACGAGACGATGAACAGCAATTTGAAATCAAGGAAATACAACTGCGACGATACCATTCTGAACAAATGAATGCTTCGGAATAAAGAAAGATAATTTTAAAAATCTGAAATTTTCTATGCAATCTTCAACTTTTATATTGCGTTTACTCATATGCCTCTTAACTTCTTTTGTTTTCCCTAAAATTATGTTGTTTCTGTTCCGTTTGTTAATGTTATTTTTACGATTGAAGCAAAAACTAGGCGTCTTATCAAATAATTATTATTTCATAGTTTGTGCCGTTTGTCTAAAAATCAATTCGTATTTTATTTTCAGCGATGAAAACACGAACTACGAGTTTCTCCAAAAATTATCAATGACGAATTTATAGATCTTATTTTTGGGTCAAAAACTTTTGTCTTAAAATGTTTCCTTCTTACCTTGCGTCATTTTTGCCAAAAATTCAACTTTTTCATTTTTATCGTTATCACAATTGAAATTTAAAAAAAAAATTATCCTATCAAAAAAGATTAATAACGGTGATAGCCGAGCTCGAGAACTACCAAAAGTTCAATATTTTAGCAAATCTAGAAATTTAGAAGACAGTACTTGAACTAGGAAGTTATTATTGTAAAATGCTTTATTAGGTGCAATGTTACCCGTATTATTCTAATAAAAACCTGCCTTATTTTTGCTTTAATTTCAGTGTTCAATATTATTAGGTTTTGAATTTCTCTATTCTTCCAGAAAATTCATTACATTTTTCTTCAGTCCTACAGACTCTTGTATATGGATTAGTAAACAGAAACTCATTGGTGTCGCACAAAAGTTTACAAATTTAAAGAGCTGTTATAATAAATAATTATTATAAAAATATTATTTCCAGAATCTTCTAAGAATGAAGAA
The DNA here is from genome assembly GCA_011762715.2 of Neuroterus valhalla. NCBI lineage: Eukaryota > Metazoa > Arthropoda > Insecta > Hymenoptera > Cynipidae > Neuroterus > Neuroterus valhalla. Next base: position 23,998 of record WSXT02210055.1, read on the forward strand.
CTTCAGGATCTTGACTGAGGAACTCTGTAGGAATTTACTTGCGATTTTTGCAACAAAAAGTACAAAAGCCTCCCGCAGCATCGATCGAAATATTGTGTACAGAATCCAAATGCATGCCGCAATACAAGATTTTTTCAGTGCCCAACCTGCGAGTATAATTCGATTTTCGTTTCGAATATGTCAAGGCATATGGGAACTTAATATTCAGATTTTGAAACGATTTTTTTTTCTGCAGAATCTGGGGATACAGAATAAGACTTTGTAAATATTTGCACATTTTTGTTTCATTAATAAAGCACCCTTAGAGAAATTACGTGTCTCCATTCCCATAAACTTGGATATTATGATATTTTTATGTATAATGCAAATAAATAATTGTATGAATTTTTTCCAGCCATTTTATTTCTCATCTAATTAGTAATTTTTCACAAGAATGCAAATCTAGGAAATCATTTTTTTGCAGACTACTTTATATCATTTATACAAATTCAATTTGTATTTTTTGGTTGAGTAATATGAGTTTCTGACTAATTTTCAGGAAAAATAGATTCTGTCCCTGCAACTGTACTTTCTGCTTTTCATCATATTTCTGGAGCTCAATCTACCGTATCTGGAAGTAAGTTTCTCTTTATTATTACACGATCATCTCACATTACATTTCAATTAATAATATTGAGAGAATCAACGATTTTGAGACTCTACTAGTCACGAATAGAGAAGCTATTTCTCAATTTGTAAGTATTACTATATGATTCTTGAATTTTCATAAATATTTTTCTCTATTCGTTCTAAGGTTACGGAAATGAAATTTATAAAATTTCCGCAGTCTGGCATTCTTGCTAACTAATGAAGGTACTTTGTTTCTAGAGAAAACTGATAACCCAGACTGGAGGCCGTTCAATAAAAGATAACATTCATTGAGTGTTGAGGAAGCTTTTCAGAAATTCTTACGCTCAGCAGCGTTGATGGAAAGACTAAAGAAATCATTTTCGAGTGTCGGGTTTAAACTTTATGCAAATCATGAAAAGTGATTGGAAATTTTATTTTTAGTCAACCAACCATAAACAATGTGTTATGCATGAATTTTATTTCTTCTTTCGATTTTCAGGTATATTCTGTAGTTCTAAGAAGATTTATTATCAATTCAAAAATAATAATTCAAAATAAGCTATCAAGGTTGCAAAAAGTGCCTCCAAAGTGCTCTCAGTGGATTTTGTTTCGGCGATTGAAAATCAAACTTTATTTCAAACTGAAGAAAGTGAAATTTATGAAATCCTCAATCATAACGGACTTGAAATAATTTTGAAAAGATAAACTGAAGCTTTAGAGATTTTTGATCGATATATTTTTTTTATTTCTAGTTAATCTATTGAGTTCGAATTCCAGGTCCTTATCAAAGTCCCATGCTTTGAACTAGTTTGTCTCTAAAAAAATACCTGTATAAATGCAACATATATACCTCATATTGAAAATCTTTTTTTCCAAGCGTGTATTACGAATAAAGGTACTTCAGCTTTTGAATAATGCATCGGTGGGTTAATCCAAATTCTCTAATAGAAAAATTTGAACAATTTGAAATTCGATTGAGTTTGATACGCTTCTTCTCGTAAAAGAGTTGCAATTTTTTTTGGGGGAGGGGGGGAGGATTTCAACAGAGTGAATTGGAGAAATCATTATTAGATGATCTTTTTTCGAAATCAACTTCATTCTTCTATTCTGCAGGTTATCCAATATTTCATAGCCTGATGAAGAGACCTGGTGATGAGAGAAAAGTTCGCTGATGATTCCGGATATGCTATAAGAATCATAGGGCTCTGGGCTTTTCTCCAAAGGATTTGATGAAACTTGTAGAAATTGTGTCAACTTTTTGCGCTGGAAATGAACGTGCACCCACAATTTGCATGAATCGTTTCAAGACACTGATAGTGCACAGTCACTACATGTTGACTATGGAAAAAATCTCAAGCCTATCGTCTAAATGCATCGAGGATATTAAAATTTATTAAAATTTCTAATGGTGTTGGAAGATATTGCTAATATTTCATGCTCGTATAGATACTGGGCTAACTAGAAAGTTTGTAAAAATAGAAATTAATAAAATTATATGATTGAATTAAGGTTCCTTTATTTTTCATGAACTTAGTGGGTTCGCTTCGGTTTAGGACAATTCAGAAGACTTTCGTTGAGCTAAACCTTGGTTTAGCTAAACTTCCATTTACCTGAACGCTTCCATGCTCGTTTACCTGAACGCTTCCATGCTCGTTTATCTGAACTTAAGCGGCCCCCTCTACCCCCAGAAGAAAGCAACTGACGGTAGCAACCAATTAGAATGACGGTAGCAACAAATTAGAAGTCATCTCTAGAAACACCCATGCGGAGGGGGACAGTGGTGGGAATTTCTCTGAAGTTCAGCTGAATGAAAGTTTACGTCGCGTAGCGGTTCAGCTAAACGGAAGTCTTCTCTACCATGTAATATTTTGTTTTTGATCTTTATGGGGAACCCGGGGAATCTAGTAACTTTTTCCTGCCATAAAAAATCTCCTATTGATGTTCATAATTTAGCTCCAGTGTTTTTTTTCATTTGGTTCATTTGGAAGATCTGTTATATGACATTAATTTTCTGTATTCATTGACTCATGTATATATTAATAATTAGTTATTTCATGTTTCAGATCCATCAGTTGGTCTCAAGCTGAATCCTGCCTTAGCTAAGAACCCTTCGAACTTTCATTTCCTCTGCACGGATTCAGTGGATAAAGAAATTGAAAGATTTCTCTGCTCAAACTGTCCCAGTGCTTATAATCGAAAAAGTGGTTTACTTCGTCATCAAAGATACGAATGCAATCAAACACCTCATTTCAAGTGCCCGCATTGTTACTTGGTTTCGAAAAAATCATCCAATATCCAAAAACACATTCGCAGAAAACACCCTGGCTGTCCCGTCCATTACGTATTTATATAATATTTTATCAATAGAAAAATGAGAAAAATTCTTCTACAAATCCAGCAATAATAAAATTTTATTCCAAAGAAAGCTCAAAACAACCTTTACTCATGACTCACCTAGAATATTTATAATTTTTCAGTTAATTCTGTGAGGATAATCATTAACTAAGAAAACATTGCATTTTCAGGATCTTCATTCTGCAGAACCAGAAGTGGAAAATTCTCTTGTTCCAAATGCGGAAAAATTTATTCGAGAAGACAAGGATTGGCTGAACACATCGCCTACCACTGCGGCAAGCCTCCCCAATTTTTGTGCCCTTATTGTCCTAAACGCACGAATCGCAGTTCCAATTTGTATCAGCATATTCGAACTCAGCATAAGAATGAAAGAGTGTATGCAATTGATTTGAGACAGGAGTTTTGAAAAATTAATTTATTATTATTAATGTTTGGTTTAAGATTTTATTGTGATGCTTCTGACTATGTACACCGACTACATGAATTTTTGGGAGTTATAAAAACTGGGACTTATAGATCCTTATGGACGGTGTCGCTTCCTTTCTAGTTTCAGAAAAAATCTTCTCATATCATTTTCTTGGTGAAAATTTGAACATGTTCTCTGCGTTTCTTCCGCAACCTTTTGTCAGCTTCTCTCTTCCGAAATGCAGCAGTGTTTTCAACAGAAAACATCGTGAACAAGAAGATTTGAAATACGAAGGTCTTCAACCTTAAGATTTTGCTGTCTGCACTGCCATTATACCTTGAAAGAAACCAACAATGTAGAGCTGATATTTGAGCGATGTAGCGAAGTTCATACTGGCGAAAAATCATTAGGGAATAAGTAAGATTATCGTTTTGAGAATTGGAAAGTTTACTATATTATAATGTGTCCATGTGAAAGTTTTGTCTCTCGGCACATGCATCCTGAAAGGTCCTATCTCAGGAGTCCAGTTGACAAGCTTCTATTTCGATGAAAAATTCTCGAATAGTAAAAACTGCCATCTAATTGTAAGGCGCATTAGCGCCATCTTTGAGATAGAACCTGCCAGATGTTCTCTCCAAAGAAGTGCATTGTCGTTTGGAAACGTTGATTCCAGATCTATTCAAACCTTTAAGAATAATTTACAGCTCACTCTGGTTTCTATTTCAACGTTCAAACAAAAGAGTTGTGAGGCGTTAGTCTATTATCCAATTGGTAAGAACTGGGTCGGAAGATACTTAATTGACAGGTGTCAAGCCATAAACTAAGAATTTTCCAGAGATTTAGTATTTTCATATCCTTATACTACTGAGCGCAAGAAATAATTTTTAACGTTAATTTAATCTTGAAATTAGTAATGAATGCATCTCTAGGAATAAACTAAATTCTGGAACCGTTTTTAAGCTCTGAATTAATGAAATAATTTATTGAGACTGACATGTTATAAGTTAAGGAATACCAAATAATGTATCCTTAGAAATATTAAGTTATTTGGCTTTCAATCCACATTTCAAACAAAAAATTTCTATTTTTATTATAGAAAATGTTCTACTGGGTGAGAATGTATCCTGAATTCAGAGAATTTGTAAATAAATAAAAAGTTGTCTTACAAGGAATGGCGTTCAAGCTTATGGGTATGATTTTATATATGATCTAAGGATATTAATTTTAGACTGAACGTGGTGATTTAGAAATGATGAAAAATAAACTTTTCAATACGAATTATTTCATATACTTTTCCTGTTTCAGTTGTAGAAAATCTGGACGGATATTACCAAAGTCTACCACGGACTCGACGCAAGAATAGGTCTCTCGTGGAGCACAAATTCTCATGTCAAAATTGTCACAGATCATTTAAGTTTCTGAAATATTTCAATTATCATACGCGCTACGAATGCGGGAAACCTCCACGATATAAGTGCGGCCACTGCAGTTATAGAGGAAAATCTTGGAATACACGCTTACATATTCGAAAAAAACATCCAGGTCTTGAAATCCATGTCATCGACCTATTAAAACAATATAATCTTTGAAGATAATCGATTTGTGATTCTGATGATTGCCTTCAATTTTTTTTTCGCACTGAAATTGTTTGCTTATAATACCCTTTTTGTGTATAGAATATCTAATAGAATAAAATGATTACTTTGACACTATTTTCCTATGAATCGATTTAAAAAAATCAATTTCACTTTTTTATTTATACCTTATCTGTTTTGCAGTCCAACAAATAAAATAGTGCTTTTTCATCATCCAAAGATTCATTTATCAAACATATGTGTAATTCAAATTTTTGATCTTTGCAATGTGAAATACTTCTGTGCCCATGAATTCTTGACGATGCTGCAATAACGAACATAACTTTCTTTTTTTTTTTAGATTTAAGGTTTATCGAATATGATCAATCTATAATGTGTTTAGTATGTTTAGCCGGAAACACAATCTGCAATATCATTTAAAATTTTAATGCAATCAACCTGCCTCGTTTTTTGCACATGTTCGCAGCATTCATCCTGAAAATGCAGGTTATGTGATAGATTTTTGCAAGACTGATGTTTTTCTGCCAACACCAAATTTCTGAGCTCAATTTTGAGTATCGTTCGGCTCATAGGAATATTTTTCATTTTAGAGGGGGGCTTTGTAATCACGATCTTTCCTTGTTCGAACAATATTTCAAGTATTCTTTGTTTAATTATTATAGATTTCCACCTCGACAATATATAGTCCATAAAATATTGTTATTATGAAAATGTAAAGCTGAAAAAATCTCTTCCTCTGGTATTAAGTGAATATGCGAACTTGAAATTTACCAATTTTTTGGATGGGACGAGTTTTCATTAAAATACAGAAGACTTCCGTTTAGCTTAACTTCCATTTACCTGAACGCTTCCGCGCTCATTTAGCTGAACTCAAGTGGCCCCTCTACCCTCACTACTCTCGAGTAGACACGGCAACTGATGGTAGTAACCAATTAGAAGTCACCTCTAGAAACACCCATGCGGAGGGAGACAGTGGTGGGGGTTTCTCCCGAGTTCAGCTAAACGAATGTTTACGTCGCGTAGCGGTTCAGATAAACGGAAGTCTTCTCTATCTTCAGTATTCGGTTTTTGAGATATGTGAGATAAAATTCATCTTCCACTAACCCCGCATCGTGAAACATTTTTTAGTAAGAAAATCGTTCAAAGCTGATTTAACTGCCGATATTGCGGATGGACAAAAAAAAATTAGTTGAAGGTAAAATAAGGTTCCAATCTTACTGACATTCTTTGTATTTTTTTCAGGATATCAGCAGCAACTTATTCAACTAGACCACCAATTACGCGGTTTTATTAAAAGAGCAGACAGCCAAGGAAAAAGAGAAAAATTCCCTGTCCAAAATGCGTCAGTGTCTTCACGCGAAAAAACAATTTGTACAATCATTTAAAATTCCAGTGCGGAAAATTGCCAAAATTCGCCTGTCCCTATTGTCAACATAGAACAAAGCATGCCTCTAATGTTAGGACGCATGTTCGAAGGATACATCCAGACACCCCAGTCTTTGTCGTCGATCTCAATCAGCAAAAGAGCACAGCTCAACAATTATGAAAAAAAAACCAAAAGCCATTTCAGAATAAGTTTACAATCTTAGGTGATAATGAAGAGAAATGCAACTTTTACGTAGCCTTTACAATTAGTACTATTGAGTATTACAGAAATTTATCTTTGACGAGTTCCACGAAATATCTTTGTAAATAAGTGCATCTATTATTTATAGTTTTTTAATAAAATTCAAGTGCTTATCTTTTTTATTAAAAACTATTCCATAAATGCAATTAACTTGTAAATGATGAAACTGATACTGTCTAAACTGTTATTGTGTTTTATTAATTTTAAATATACTGCCGAAGTAATTCTCTATCCTCTTTGCAGAATTTAGAACTGTAGTTGGTAAGTTTACGTGTCTGAGCTGCTTTACTTTGTTCAGTCGCATGAACAATCTCATAAGACACGTCAAATTCGAGTGTTGTCAGGATTCTCGTTTCCTTTGCCTGGTCTGCCCGTACCGTTCAACAAGGACCTTTGAGGTTTACATACATATCAGAAGAAAATTTGAAGATCATACTGTATTGACTTGTTCTTCTCCCCAAGACTCTAATACAGGGGTGTCCAACGCGTGAGCAATGGTGTAAATCACTGCCACTCGTCAATCCCCTCTCTTACCACGTTGAATGCGTTCGTGCGGTGAGTGCGATGTGGGAAGGGGAAACGAGAAGAGAATTCTCGAAGAAGCGCTCGGAGAAGAAGAAGAAGAAAGGAGAAGCACGACAGCCTTGCGTTGGACACCCCTGCTCTAATAGCATTTTTAAATACAATAATTTCAAATCCATCGGTACTGTAGCTCAAATAAAGCATGTTGTAATAATAATCAATGGTGTATTCCTAATCTCTCATCTACTTGCAGCTTAATCCTATCATCCTTTCTCGGAATCCCCTTTCCTAATGCATGTTTGGTTTCTGTTCCCATTATGCGAATTACTTCTAGATGCTTTGTCTGCTAGATCTTCAAAATGATTTTAAGAATAGTCACAACTTCTACCGGAAAGAAACTTCATAATTCTATTCGAATCTCTTCGAGGAGTGATGATGAAATTGGACTATTATTATTCTCAAATTGGAAATCCTTTGCAAGTATCAGACTTCTTCCCGGCTCGCTAGAACTGTTAGACTTATAAACAACTTTCCAAAGCACCTATGACACTTATTTCCCAAAATTCATCAAAAAGATATCGATTCCAGAAGCTAATTTATTATTTCTTTCCGATTTCCAGAGTATGGCGAGTACATGTTTGTTGGCGAAGGGGACCAAGCCGAAGTTGTGTGGGAATGTATCAATGTATTCGATGAAAATTTAGAAATTATTGCTGACCGGACAGCTGAAATCTTGCGCCAAGGAAAATTGGCAGAAAAAAAGAAGAAAAAAGTCCATTCAGTCAGAGAACCTCAGGTTAAATACCTCACAAGATCTCGCTTACGGATGCCGGAAGAGTCTGCAAAGAATAAAAAAATTTTCTATTGTCCCAACAAGTGTGGAAGTTCTTTTTTGTACCAGCACTCTCTAGATAAACATGTACGTCACATTTGCGATAAGCCCACGAGCTATAAGTGTCCATATTGTTCTGTTGTGTCTAGAAATCGTAACAGCATCAACGTCCACATAACATTTTGTCATCCCGGCTACAAGAACTACGTGATTGACACCTTCATCGGGAAAAGTGAACCAATTTTTAACGAAGATGAAGGTGATACATCTTATGAGCAACAAATTAAACCCTCTTGGAACGAGGAACACGAAATCAAGATTTTAAGTGTCTCCAGCCTTGCGAAACCCGAAGACATCAAACACGAGTTTGAAGGCTTTAGGGACGAGTCTGATACCAAGAGTTTCCCTTGCCCCAACAACTGTGGTAATTCATACGAGCACGAATACACCCTCAAAGCTCATGTGGAATGTACCTGTCACCAAAATCAGGCACCGAACAACTTGCATCCGGATGAAGAGAAATTAGAGTCTGGAACATTTGACATGACAATGATGGAAGTTACGAAGTTTGACATTCCAGAAGAATTGCCGAACCCTATGGCGCTTGGGGAATCTCCAGAGCGTAGAACAAAAGAGGGTCGGTGGATCTGTCCCAAACGTTGTGGAGGTACCTTCAGCACTCGAAGCAATATGAATTATCATCTGCGTACATTATGCGGAGTCGAAAGACTTCTAGAGTGTCCATATTGCTCCCATCGCATGAAACAATCTGCTAATGGATTCACTCATATCAAAAACCATCACCCTGGTGCTCGGCTTTGTTTATTGGATACCGAAACGGGTGAAATCATTAGGCGAAAGAAAGACATAAACACTGAGATGGCAAATATTGACGATTCTCCACCTGAAGTTTCCGAATCTGGGGAAATCTCTCCATTGAAACCGTCAAAAACTTGTCACAGCTGTGGAAAGGTATTCAAAGCCCTTCATACCTTGTCGAGACATCTTGCTGAAGGCTGCGGACAACCACCTCGTTTCAAATGTCCCTGGTGTGACTACCAAGTAAGGAGACTTACGTACGCTTTCACCCATGTCACGAAGAGTCATCCAGGTTCGAAGGTCTACATGGTGGATTTGATCACCGGAGAAAGCATCACTGATTCCACTCAGATCAAGAAAGAAGCCCTTGAACAGATCGAAGAAGATAAGCCACTTGCTTCAAATCCAGTGCACTCTCTAAGACCCAAGAGAGTTCAGAACTCTGTTCCTGCTGGTTTACAGAAAAAGAAACTGATGTGTCCACAAGGCTGCGGTCAGCATTTCTTCTTCACACCAAATCTTCAGAAACATGTTAAATACAACTGCAGAAAAGCTAAACATTCTAAATCGACAGGATTGGCTCGATTCAAATGTTCCTATTGTCCCAACGTTTTTGTCCATCGTACAAGTCTCGTCCGACACATAAAGTCCCATCATCGCGGCAAGATAGTGGTTGTGATTGATACCCATGCGGAGAAAATGGTACCCGAGAATGATACAGCGAAAAAACTTGAGCGTAGTCAAGAGAAAAAGACTCAGAAGGTAAAGACCAATAAACTGTCAAAGGCTTCTGATAACAAAAATGCTACAGAGAAGACTGAAGATAACTCGAATTCTCAGGAAACTCCCGAGCTGATACACTGCCCTGACAAATCCGGAAGTATGTTGGAGCATAATCTCAACATTGGTCGTCCTTTGCGTAAACCTGGTACCAACGTCCGTCGCTTCAAGTGCCCGCAATGTTCCTACTGTTCACAGAAGTTCAGTCTTGTAGGAAAGCACATCAAGAAAAGTCATCGGAAGAGCAAGATCCATGTGCTTGATCTTCTCACCAAGCAGATTGTCTATTCAGAACCTAAACGTCGCCCTCGGGCTTTAAAGCCACTTAGAAAGGGTGTACAGGAACCTGCTGTCTCATCAGAAGCAGAAGGCGAACAAAAATTGGATTCATTAGTTCCTGAAACATCTGCTGAGAAAACTAAAGTACAGAACCGCTATCCGTGTCCTAACCGTTGCGGAAAAACTTTCCAATTGGAACGCTCTATAGAAACTCACTTGAGAATGGTTTGTGGGCGTAGTTGTCGTTTCAAGTGTCCATATTGTTCGAAAGTATGTAGAAATCAGGGCAATGTAGCTCTTCATATAAGACACCTACACCCTGGGAGAAAAAGTTATACGATCGACATATTAAAGAAGAAAACACCTAGGGAAAGAGGCAAGAAACCAAAGGCAGTGAAAAAAACTAAAGAAATTCAGGAAGAAGTTGACAAGGAGCAACTGCCGATTGTCACTGGATCGAATGACATGGATAGTCAAATGGTCATCACTAATGAAGAAACTTCTGAGACTGTCTCCGAACCTCTTATTATGGATGTATCAGCCAGGAAAAAAGCCAAGAAGTTATCACCCATAATTAAACGGAGAGTGGAATGTCCTAACAAATGCGGGCGTGGTTTTACATCAGCTCAAAGACTAAAGGTACACATCAAATCAAACTGCAAATGCGCTCCCACTTTTAAGTGCCCACATTGTGAGGTAGTCTTTAAACGTTCTTGGAACTTCGATATGCACATTAAACAACGTCATCCCCAATTTTGTGATGCCAGTCAGCAGCAAGATGCCGAGGCTAGAGAGAATCAGAAGAATGATCTGGATTTGCGGACGCAAAATGGAGCCAGCGAAGAATTAATCAATTCGACTGGAGAGATTGAAGGGGAGGAACATGAATTAGATCAGTTAGAGCAAAGGACAAATCTTGAAGTTACCAACGATATTGAAGATGATGTGGAGATGGGAGAAAATGGAACTGAGGTTATTGATAATGACGATGCTAACGAGATGGAAATTACTAACGATGTGGTAAATCCTGATGTTAAAAATGACGAAGAAGAAGATATTGAATTTAATCTTGAAGATGAAAACGACATTGAACAAGAGACATCACATGTAGTAGAATCAAATACCACTGCCAGTGTTTCCTCAAATACGAGCAACTGTGGATCGATGGATCTACCGGCCACAGAAGCAGCAGAGGATCATGAAAATCGAAATGTTGGACAGAATGATCTTGTTGAGAACCAAAATGCTCCTGTTAACCAAGAGCTCATTGGTGTTGCTCAAATGGAAGCTATGGATAATGATTTAAATGTTGAATCTAATGAGGCAGATGAACCTATTGTAGAAGATAAAGAGGAATTGGGAGCGGGATCGCAAAAATCATCATCTGAGGAAAAACCCCCTTTTATCTGTCCTAATAACTGTGACAGTTCGTTTAGTCATGAGAACAGCTTAAGCAGGCATATTGAAGATCAATGTGGCCCTCATCGCTTCAAGTGCCCTCATTGTTTTTATATCACTAGAAAACCAAGTATGGTCTACACTCACATCAAAAATAAACATCCTGATGAGAGGATCTACATGATCGATACTGACATGAACCAAAGCTACGATGAACCAGGGTCACCACTTGGAGACGATGGAAATCCATAACAGGTGTGTAAAAATTGATTTTAATTCTTGAAGGTGGTTGCAGCATTCTTTCTCTGTGAAAAATTCAAGATTGCCTATCTTGGAATTTGCTCTCATTGATCATGACTGAATTGGCTTTATCGCTGTTTAATGACTTCCTTAAAGAATTCAAGCAGAATTCCATAAATTTTTTGTTGAAACATGATTCTACTGTATCAAGTTGGAATTCGTCAGCTCCTGCGAAGGGAAAATTATATCTTTTTTTTTGTAAAATTTCTACTCTGCTCCTTGCTTCTCGTTAACCTGACAATTTTCCATTCATTTTCAGATATCACTGCACATGCGTTTGGGATTCCTCAATCAGTGCCAATAATACACACGTGTTCTACTTGTAACAGCACTTTCCAAAAGAAGAGTAGTCTTTTAAGACATATATACGCTACACTTGTAGCAGCGAGCAACGCTTTAAATGTCCATTTTGTTACTGTAGAAGTAATTTTGCTAGAAACGTCTATAAACATGTTCGCTGCTATCACCCAGTCCGTGAAGTGTTTTTTATTACTCGATAAGTTGTTTCTTATAGTGAAACTATGATCATATACTTTCAGTTTACAAATATATTCTAGTTCTAGAATAATCATTTCAAATATCAATTTAGTTGGGTGCTTTTAGATTTTATTGGAGTATATTATTGAATTTATAATTGGTACTCATTCATTTGTAAATATAAGTTTAACGGAATATTCTTTTCTTAATTCTTATATTAATAATCTTAATTTTTTCTAATTCTTTCCTGATTATAGACTTTCAATACAGAAGACTTCCGTCTAGCTCAACTTCCATTTGCATGAACGCTTCCACGCTCGTTTAGCTGAACTCGAGCGTCTCCCTCTACCCCCACTACTCTCGAGTAGATATCAAAACTGACGGTAGCAACCAATCAGAAGTCACCTCTAGAAACACCCATGCGGAGGAGGACAGTGGTGGAAATTTCTCCCGAGTTCAGCTAAAAGAATGTTTACGTTGCGTAGCGGTTCAGCTAAACGGAAGTCTTCTGTACTAACAAAAGAGTGGGACGTATACAGAAATTATCAATGCAAACTGCTTTTTTGTTTCCAGATTTTTAGAAAACGACTCAACATATCCACCAGTCGATTATGTGGCCGTGCGAGAATAGTCTCAAGGGGTTGTGTTTATCTGTCCAATAACAATTTTCCAAAAACGTTTAGCTGGGAAATCTTAGCAGTCGAGATTGTCAGTCAATATAGATGTAAGGTAAAAGGCCATGCGGGAAAACGTATAGCAAGACGGAGGGTCTAGAAAGTTTTTATGAAGATTCAGTGCAAATATTTACTCCTAATGTAACAAGATGAGACAGTTTGATAAAATTAACAAGTTCTTTAGTAAAAAAAGTTTTTGTTGTTTTTTATTCCTGCGGATATCATCTAGAGACGCTGTAGAACTCATTTATTAATATAAAATAATAAATGTTTGTATCTTGTGATTCCTTCATTAGAATTCTGTTCTAATATAAATTAAGAAATCAATTATACGTTTTCTAGCTGATGCTTCGAAATATTGTTAAAGGGATCATTCGTCTGTGGGATCATCAAATTGCTTCATAAGATCCTTTTGACGCACAAAGATTTACACAATATTCTAATACAACCCAGCCTGAGGAAAAAAACATTTCGGTATAGAAATTTACGAAATTAATTCCACGTATTGATGTAATACGTAAATGAATTTACGTATAATAATGATGTGAAGGGAATATGTAGAATGAAGAATGAGCTATCATTCAAATAAATGACCCAATTGTCGGCGTTTGATATTTGTTGTATGGTCTGTGACTTTGAAATACCATTTTCTCATCTCCCATGGACTTGGTGGATTTAATGTTTCCTATATATAATCTGGTACTGTATTTATGTGAAATAAATAATTTGAAAGAAGGTAATCAGGTATTTCGTATGCATTATACATCTTTATTAAAAATAAAGGTCTTATAAAATTCTTGGAATGCTTTCTAGCCCTTTTTGCTTAGGGCCTCTAAGGACCAACCTAGTATTTAGTTTTATTTCAATTCTTCTGTACAAATATTTGTTTTTTCCAAAAATGACTAATTTTTATTTAAAGAACTCATTCTCGATCCAAGAAGTAGCAAATAAGGTTTGCTTGTCCTCAGCTGACTTGTAAGAGATTAATTTCAATTTTTTTTTTTCTCCCAGACTTGCAATCTCATCTTCAAAGGAAGGGAAGACTGCATTGGGAACAATTTTGGAGAAACGTTTCACGAGACACAACAAATACGGATATTCCAAGCCACCGAAGTTTTTGTTTCCATGTTGCCAACAACGGATTAATTTTTTTCAAGTTATTTGCAGGGGATCAAGAATTGAGAATAGTAAATATTGATGTATTTTTCTTATTTATAAAAGCAGATTATATTACATATGAAAATTGTGAGTATGAAGATGTCGCTGTATATTCTTGCTTCTCCATGAGTTGAATTGGAAAAGTTTTTTGTTGCTGAAACATTTGGTGTCCTATTCACATATTTCCTACTGCATGGAAATTTTGTAGATATTTTTTTCAATAAAATTATACACGGGAAGGGAAACGGGGCGTCTGCACGCTCCGCACTGAGACGGTCGTCTGCTCTGATGCGTGGACGCCTAAATGCCCGTTTTCTCGGCATGTAGCACGGCAAGTCAACTCGTTCGTTAACGCGCACAAGTGATCGGCGGATAATCCGCCGAACCCGAGCCGTTGGATTCCGAAGGAGACGACGGTATGAAAACGGTCCGAGAGCTCGGCGGATTATCGGCCGGAAGAGTTTAGCGCGCATTCAGACAACACTAGCGCCGTCTTGCTGCCCAAAATAAGCATTCAGGCGTGCACGCATCAGAGCAGATGAACGGCTCAGTGTGGAGCGCGCAGACGTATCATTTCCCTTTCCGTGTAGAATTTGAATAATCTGTTTTATTTCATGTGGTTCTCCAATGATAGAAAATGGGTTAGCAGTTGATTCCTGATGTTGTGTTAACGGAACAGAACATTGTACAAGAATTTCTGAATTCAATCGTATCACCTCGTGTTTATGTTTGCATGGTCGGCTTATTCGTGCAATTTCAAGATGCTTAGAAAATGAATGTCCCTCTGGAAGAAAATCTATTTATTCAACAAATCTAGTTATTATGAAAGCGTTACAATCTTAAAAATAATTTTGTTCCTTACCATTAGCTTTCAGCTCCAATGTGTTCAAGATCTTTAACTTTTTTGTTTAACTGGGATTAGGGTTTGGTTAACTTTACTTCAAATTTGAATAATTATAATCTCATAAACATCAGATTTTGATTGATATCTTGTTCAATCAACAAAATTTAATGATTCAATAAACTGATCCCTGCTTTCATATGGATCAAAGAAAAATCCGATATTATCGCGCGTGGGTAGCTTCGCTCGCCAGTTTGAGCGCGCCTAAAGTGCACGTCTGTTGAATCTCGCGCTTCGCAATCGATAATGAATGCACCTCGCGCTCCGAGCTTGGTCATGTATCTTCTCTTTACTACGCGCTTCATCTCTGTTCTCTCCTAAATTTGGGTGAAAATCTTTTAAAATTCAAAAGCAAAACGTCGGCTGCTGTAATTTGATGATTGCGTCTTCTTCTTTGTTAAAGCATTCTCATCTCGTGTCTCTTGCTTCGCGATCTATCAAATTTGTCCAAAACGTCCTATTTATTAAATATATCAAATATAATTCTTAATATACTTCGATCCGAGACTTCTTGTTCAGATGATGCAAAACAGTGTATCAATTTCATTTTTTATAATTACTTCAATATGCGTTATGATACTACAATTCTAATGAGCATTGATGTTGAAATGAATTGATTCTGATAGTCCTGTTCTAACAATAATCAAAATTTGTATATCTTTTTGAAATCAACAACTTTTCTTTCCAAATTCTAGAAAAATAAAGTTTTTGATCTCGATTTTTAAAAGGAAGTATGAAGGTACTGGGAAAATTCAAAAAGCACTCAAGCAGATCCAGAATAATGCAACTTTGTACTTAGGTCTCGAGTATCTTCAATTTTCGATTTGACCAAAAGAACGATGAAGTCGAACTCCTCATTCAGATATGCTTGCACATTTTCTATTTAACTACATATTGCTAATGTTGATCTGGGATCGAACCAAGTTTTCTGGAGAACTTGATTTCGGTACACAATATCAGATAAAGAAAGTTGTATTTTCAGGACAAATTATTATTTTCGAATGAAGTGGAGATATTTCCTAATTATCAAAGGTCAGATCAGACAAAAGTCAGAAGAGGAAAATGTATATGCTGCACTACAAAACTGACGTACGAGGTACTCGATTAAAAGAATATAATAATATCAATATTTTTCCCACAAGACGCCAGTACTTTCGTCTCTGAGAAAAGCAGAAGAACGGTTTGCAATTTAAAAATCTGGACTGCATAGGTATACAAAACAAGGGATACTACGACGCGTTCAAGAACGTGACAAAAATTATAAATCATTGTCCATCGGTAAAGGCACTTGAAGTCGTTTTTATTTGAATAATTGACCTATAAACCTGAAGAAAAGTTCATATTACCTGACCTGGACTGACTAGACTCAATGTTTAAAGTTGCACATATCGACATCCTAAGTGCAACATAGATAAGATATAACATTTATTGTAGAATTTTCGGTGCCGAATATTATTCCGAAAGCCGAATCTATTTATCACACACTGAAAAACCGATATGGCTGTCCCAGCTAAACCTTTTTTAGCAGTAACGTCATCAGGATGCTGCGCATTCTCTTTTCCGTGACAGGTAAATTTCCTAGGTATCCGACCCAAACCCGGTTTGGCGTTCGGAAGCAACTTTGTTGTGTCGTTGTCGTGAAAAGTGGCTGTTTACGATCCCCTAATTTTTTTGTGTTCTTTCGAATATGGATGAGTGGGTGCAAAGAAAATTGATAGGTTGGCAACTGGGAGAATTTCAGCAAGTATTTGAAGGTAAATCTGCCAAATTATATGTGCTTGCTTGGATTGTCAGGAGAGCTTAACCTCTGCAATGTCGTTACTTGTCACCATATAAGCTTGGTTCAGGTGTCCTGCCTATACCGATATTGTAAGACGCGAAAACCAAATTATAGGGTGTGCGCCAAAAAAGTCTAGGGCGACGCGCTAGAATATACTGCTCGCGACCATACCGGGTTTTCAGTGCAATAGGTTTTTGAGGTAATTGTGGTCAAAAGTTCCAAAAACGGATTTTTCGGCACTTGTCACCTTATGTATCTCAAAAACCTAACGTGATAAAAAGATTATGGACTTGTATCTAGCAAGAAACATCTCCATGAAATATAATATCTCATCCATGTTGTAGTTTTCTTGCATCCTAAATTCAAAAGTCAAAGATGCATTTCAGATGAGTCGCCGGTCACTTCAACAAACCTTGAAAGAAAATCGTTAACGCCTTGCAAAAAACAACAGAGAAGGTGTTCATCTTTTTTCTCAAGCTTTTCAAAGTGACAGGCGTCTTATTCAGAATGCGAATATGATTTTTGAATTTAGGAGGGCAGTTTCAATTTCTACCTATTCATTAATTTATTAATCACTGATAATTATGTAAATTTTGTTAAAACAAATACAATATCTCATTTATAGAGATTTAAGAGTTTTTCTAATTCACAGGAATTATTCCTTTAATTCTCATCAAAATTATTTTTCCACATATCTAGTCAATGATTAAGTTTCTGTTGGTACCTTGAACCTTATATTGTTCCTTTTTTATATAAATAATGCAAAATGAAGGATGTGAAATCAACAGTTTGTGAATGTTTTCCTGCGAAATTGGGATGCAAAACTAGAAGTAGCAATGAAATTAGGTTCAACCCCTAATTGCGCTTTGTGTGGAGTGCGATTAAGGACAAGAAGTTTTCTTCTGACACATCGAAGGAAATCTTGCAAAAAATTACCAGGAACAATTGCATATGATGGACACAAATGTGCGTATTTTGGATTTGAGACCAAACCCATGTACAGTTTCTTAAAGCATCTAAAGAAGAAGCATCTAAGTCTGCTCTTATTGCTTTGAGAAATTTTTGCACTCTTACCAATGATACAATGAAAAAACACTCAGAGAAAAGTGCTGTAAATTATCGAAGTGTTATCTCCTTTTGCCCTAATTCATTTTTTGAGACGGATTTTTTTTTTATTCATCTTTCCGGCATTATCGTTGTACTATTATAGTCTATTGGGAATTTAAATTTGCAATGCGAGACCTGATGGCCATCTAGCGAACTAACCAACATGGTTGCCTATGGGATGCACGTAGCATTGTTTACATGCAAGTTGCACTCAAGTAACGCGATAATACTTAATTTTGTGTTAGATTAATTAGTTAGAAGTACATAAGAAGTTTATTAAGTTAATATAAGGTCTTAAAAATGGAATTCTCCTGAAACTATAAAAAGGGAAACGATACTCGCAAAGGATGATGCTAATCATATGCAAGCCGGATCCCATAGGCCGCCATGTTTTGTTTTGATACAGCAGCACCTCCATGCCCGCGGTGGATGATTTCCTTGCCAATAGTAATAATTTTAGTAATTTAGTCTTTTTCCAAACAATGATGTCTACCTTATTGATGTAATTGTTTTTTACAGGACACTCGAATTACCAGT
Organism: Neuroterus valhalla; assembly: GCA_011762715.2. Classification (NCBI taxonomy): domain Eukaryota; kingdom Metazoa; phylum Arthropoda; class Insecta; order Hymenoptera; family Cynipidae; genus Neuroterus; species Neuroterus valhalla. The sequence continues at coordinate 42,154 of WSXT02210055.1, forward strand.
CTCTGTTTTAAAATGATTATCTCTCAAACTCATCATCAGGGATCATTGTAAAAAGCATCTGCAAGATTGTCAAACGTAAGTGTACATATGAAATTATTTTTGAGATGCAATTCGATTGGAAGCAAATTAGAGAACCGTGAATTTACGTGACTCAACCTGGACTATAAGAAAATCGACCGAGAAAATACGAGAAATGACCACTTTCTTTTAATGAATCAAAAAAATATCTTATCATTTGATTCAAAAAATGTTACGTTCGTTTAATCTGATTCTAAAAATATATAAATATCGACGGCCGCTAAGAATAAGGTTCTATCTCAGCGTTCCGTGCAACAAGGTTCTATCTGAGCCGTCGAAAACGCTGAGATAGAACCTTTTTGAATTGGCCAACGAGATAGTACCTTTTTGAATTTTGATAAAGATAGAACCTTGTTGCTTTGATTGCTGCGATGAAAACTTATTGTTAACGGCCGTCGATATATCCATGCGCTATAAGATAAAGAATTTTTATTTTTTCCATCATAACATTTTCTACGAAATATAAGAAAAACGTTTTGCGAATTTGCCTCCCTGTGATATTTTGACTCAAATTTGATAATTGAATTGATAATAGCCCAAACATGCAAAAAGTATTACCTGAATTTTTTCGAAAAACTGTATTTATCACGTTTTATTTGCTTTTCCTCATTTATCTAAGTTTGGACAGGGAATTCCAGAAAATAGTAATATTCTTTTTCGGGGCAGGGGGTTCCAGTAAGGAAGCATAATTTCACTCGGAACAAGCAATTTTTTACATGGAACGGGAACTTTTCAAACTAATTATAATTCGGGTTAAGAAGACGGAGATCTTGAAGAATCATTCCTCCATTTCGAAATTCGTCACAATTTTGAATTCCCCATTTCTTCATTTTTAATAAAGAAATTACTTCAAGCAGTCATTACAGTGGAAGTAGTATTCCCAAGAAGAATACACTATTTCGATTCGCAATTCATCTCTGTTTGAAATTGTAACTACTTTGTTAAGAATCAATCCATCTTTTTTTAGTGAAAATTCAAGTATTTAGTTGAACATTGATTTTTGAATTTGGAAGTAAACTATTTCTTTGAGAATTTATTCGTGGAAACCTTTCGTTTTTGTGGAAAATTAATCTTCATCGTTGAAAATTCATCATTTTGCCTAAAACACATTTATTCCGGTTGAAGACTCATCATTTTACCTGAAAATTCATCAGTTTGGTTAAAAATCAATGACTTCAATTGAAAATTTTATTATATTTGTAGATGTTGAGTTTTTGATCAGAGTTGAGTTTTTGTTGACAATTCGGTAAAAATGTGTCTTTTTGAATTGAAAATTCAATTATATAACATTCATTGTAGAATTTTCGGTGCTGAATATTATTCCGAAAGCCAAATCTCTTTATCACACACTGAAAAACCGATAAGGCTGTCCCAGCTAAACCTTTTTTAGCTGTAACGTCATCAGGATGCTGCTGTTTCATTCTTCGTGTAAAATTGATATTTTCTAATTCAAAATTCGACATTTCGGTAAAAATGTGTCTTTTTGAATTGAAAATTCAATTATTTCGTAAAAACTTCACATGTGTTGTTAGAAAATCGATTTCTTTATAGAAAATGATCTTTTCATTCAGAAGTGAATGTTCGTCTTCAAAAATTTTTCTCTGTGTTTAACAAATCAAGTTATAGAGTCAAACATTTTTCATTCAAATCGAACATTCATCAGGTTGAAAACTCTTATGTTTGGTTCGAAATTAATTTTTCAAGCCAAAAATGTCAATATTCCATTCCTGTATGAAAATTTTCATTTTCATAGTCGAAATTTTAACCAATTTGCTGGAAAATTATATTTTTCGGTTTCAAAAATATTTTTGTGTCGAAAATTGAACAATTCTTGAAAGGTTTATCATTTCAGTCAAAAATCCGTCTGTTTGGTTCAAAATTCAACTACTTAAAATACACATTATTTCATTTGATTCTTCATCATTTTGTGTGAAAATGTAATAATTTATTTGAAAGTTTTTTTAGTTGCAAATTTTCTTTGTTTGGTTGAACATCAATTCTTTTCAATCCAAAATTGTAGTATTCAAATTTTCGTTGCCAATTTATCTTTTTCAGTGACAGTTGATCTATCTGTTTGAAAACAGAACTCCTTCAGTTGAAGATTCTTTGTTTTAGCATGAAAATTTTATGCTTGGTTTCAAATCGGTTTTTTAAACTAAAAATGTTACTGTGTTATTCTTGGTTGGAGAGAATTATTTTTCGTGTTCGAAATTCGACTATTCCGTTGAAATATTCTATGTTTTCCTAAAAAATTATTTTTTATACGAAGATTCATATTCTTTGTTAAAAATGAACTATTGGGTTGGAAATCCGTTTTTTCTGTTATTGTACATTGATTCTTCGAATTTCAAGTTTAACTGTTCCAATTTTTGTAAAAGAATGCTATTTTTTTGTTGAAAATTTGAGTAATTTCAAAACTTATTTATCTCGCAATGTCTGTTGCAACATCTGTTGTGTTAAAGGATGTTTAGGATGAACGTCATCAATGAAAATAAATGTTTTTTTTTGCGACAAATATAAATATGTTAGTTCTGGTTGCCCGAGAAAATTGAAAAACTTGATGAAAAGCCTCTTGGATTCGGGAAGTTTCAAAACCATTTGTGACGAATTGCGTACCAGGCCTAAAAATTTACGGATGTTACTTGGCACCGTACGAATTTTCTCCTCGAAATAGCAGAATCGAATTTGTGTGATAACTCTCAAATCTTAGTTAAATTATTTTTAAAAAATTTTAAATTATTGTCGAACAACAAAACGTCTTCTAAAGAAATAACGTATAGAAAACCCAAAATAAACAAAAACGAGTGGGGTGCAAAAAATATTCTTGTCAATTTGCCTTAAATCGCACAAATCAGCTGCTTCGGTTTCTCATACTGTAAATGCTTTTCTCGAAGAAAGTCAAATTTCATCAACAAATGGAATAATATTGCAAAAGATTAAATTATCGATTATTGAAAATAAAAATTCTTATTTCCAGAAGACTGCAGTCTCAGATGCAATAAATAGAGGCTTATATCTAGCTTCTCACTTTATAGGCTGATATGCTAATTCGTCACTTCAGTCTTATTGTTACAAATTAATATTTGTTTTAAATTTCCATTCTCCATTTTATGTCTACTTCCCTAATAAAAATATAACGCAACCTCATAAAGAATATGTCTTATAATAACAGAGAAGTTGTGCCATGAAAATAATTGTTCTGTATGCTTCTGTGTGTAAATTTTAATTTGATTATTCATTTTCTGAATGTTGGAACAGTAGTGCATTCTTTTTTATTTTTTCAGGTTGTTTCCCATGGGCTTATTCAGCTAGAGTTACACCATACCAATGTCATAAGTGCTTGAAGTATTTTAAGTCGTCAAAATCCCTTTCAAATCATCGCAGTGTTTGTGGGAAGGAAAAAAAATTCGGTTGTGCATTTTGCTCCTATCGATCGCATCAAAAAGCAAATGTACTGAGACACCTTACTTCTCAACATCCTGAAATCAACGAAAGAAATCATATGGATTACGTGATGAACAACAATCCTTTATAGATTAGAGTATCCATTCTATAATTGAGAATTCAATATATACTTGAAGAAAAAAAATTCACTCAGACTGCTGAAAAACTGTGAAAAACAGACTGTTACAGGTAAAAAGTTTGTTTTGTTGGAAAAAGGGTTATCGCAAATTATTGCTCGAAAGTTTATTATTGTTTCGACGATTCTACGCATGCCATTATCGTTATTGTAGAGATAATTAAGAATGCACATTCGCACATCCTATATTGTTCTGATCGTTTCAATACAAATTGTAACTCCCAGGGATATGAAAAATACACAATCTTCCACGAAATTTATTTTTATTGAATAAAAATATACCTCGTGAAAAAACCTCTTGTCTCTAAAAATTGCATATTTACTCTAATTCTTAAACTTTCGTGCAATGATGGTCCATAATGATAATTTGTATGCTTAAAACCTTTATATGCGTAGTTCATATTTTTCTCGCAATTAGGAAATGAGAAGTCAAGCTGATCTCAAGTGTCATAAATTTCTTGAAAGTAAGTTGAAAAATTGATACAGAAACCTATTCGAAAAAATTTTCAGGAGGTTCAAACTTTATTTTGGTGGGTTTCTACTGAACGAGCAAGGTTTTTTTGAGACTCTACCACTGAATAGATTGATCTTCTATTGAAAGCTTCGAGTAGCAATTTTTTTCAATTAAAAATACCAAAGGCCCGAAACAGAATACTGTCATTTTTCCACATGTGCTGCAAAAAAAGTTTTGTTATTTGAGCTACTAGATTCTCTTTATTTGGTTGGGTTAAAAGTATTATTGGAAGGAACTTGAATTTGATTTCACAAAAAGCAAAAAAAATTATCTTCATTGTTCGAAGAAACTAAACTAGAATGTCTTGGGTGGAATGTCTTATAATAAAAAGCTGCGTTTTCTCATGTGCCAAAGGTTTTGATTCGATATGTCAACTATAATGTGTGATACTTCGTATATTCTTACCTGTGTGTGCCTTATACTTCTTTTTATCCACTTGTTGTTATGAAAATATAAACAATTCCAATTTTGTTTTCTCTAACTCATAAAGGTTTAGTTCAGTCGAACAAAAACACATTAATTAGAAGATGTAATGAGGTTGTTGTACAACTTGTCTCACTCGTATTTGATGAAAATTGGCAGAACTTCGGCCGTCGCACAGTGGGAAAAAAAGCATTTTTTGGGGACAAAAATCAGTCGACTCGTCAATTTTCAAAGGATCAGAACTTTCTTTTTTTTAAATATTCATGAATAATCGTACTTTAACGTAGAGGTGCACGTTTTTTGAATTTGTTATTCAATAATTTGTTATTTAACTTAAAATTTGCAATTGGTTATATTTGCGATATTTACATAGCCTCATTCATCGATATTTCTTAACAAAGGTGTTAAATTATTAAAGTTCCTTTTTTTGAATAGAAATGTAACGTGTAGATGAAAATCCTGTATTGTGTCAATTGTTATAAACAAATTATTGGATATAACTGTTAACTGTTGCATTTTCAGATTTCGAATGTATTACTTACATTGGTTTTATTATAAAAATGTTAATGATCAATTTTGAGTTGCGAACAAGCACCATTAAACAATTATAGTTAATAGTTTAAACAATTTTTATGAACAAACTCACTTATTTCGAACATCTGTGCTTCGAAAATTTTTCTTTTCAGTGGAATCATTTATTTTCATCTGAAAAACAGGAATATTACACACTAGAGTTCCATCAAACAACATTTGTCATTGTTATAAACAATTTTTATAAACAAATTCTTTTACTTGGCATATCTGTGTATCAAAAACTTTTCTTTTCTATGGAGTCTTTTATTTTCATCTGAAGAACAAGAATACTACACATTAGAGTTCCATGAAACAACATTCATCATTGTTTCAAACAACTTTTATAAACGAATTCACTTATTTGGTATATCTGTGCATCGAAAATTTTTCTTTTCTGTGGAATCATTCATTTTCATCTGAAGAACGAGAACACTACACATTAGAGTCTAAAGAATAGAATTTGTGCACAACTGACTTTCATCCAATAACATTTATCATTGTTATCACCAAATCATACAATCAATTTCACTTATTTTAGCGTCACTGCAATTCGCTACATTGATATAAAAACGTTTCCCATGCCAAATAAGTAAAGTTGTTTATAAAAATTGTTTATAACAATGTCAAATGTTGTTTCATGGAACTCTTATGTGTGATATTTTTATTCTCCATATAAAAATAAATGATTCCACAGAAAAGGAAAATTTTCGATGCACAGATATGCCAAATAAGTGAATTGGTTATTAAAAATGACAAATGTTGTTTCATGGAATTCCAATGTGTAATATTCTTGTTCTTGAGATGAAAATAAATGATCCCACAGAAACGAGAAATTCCGATAAACAGATATGCCAAATAAAGGAAATTTGTTTATTAAAAATTCTTCATAACAATGTCAAATGTTGTTTCATGGAACTCAAATGTGTAATATTGTTGTTCTTCACGTGAAAATAAATTATTCCAAACAAAAGAGAATTTTTGGATACACGGATATGCCAAATAATAGAATTTGTTCATAAAAATTATTTATAACAATCACAAATGTTGGTTCACGGAAATCTAGTGTGTAATATTCTTGTTCTTCAGATGAAATAAATGATCCCACCGAGAAGGGAAGATTTCGATGCACAGTAATGTCGAATAAAAGAATTTGTTTATGACAATGACGAATGTTGTTTCATGATACTCTAATGTGTATTATTCTTGTTCTTCATGTAAGAATGAATGATTGCACAGAAATGAAAAATTCCCGATGCACAGATATGCCAAATAAAAGAATTTTTTTATTAAAAATTCTTTGTAACAATGTCAAATGTTGTTTCATGGAACTCGAATGTGTAATATTCTTATTCTTCAGATGAAAATAAATGATTCCACAGAAGAGGAAAATTTTCGATGAACAGATATGCCGAATAAAAGAATTCGTTTATAAAAATTGTTTATACCAATGACGAGTGTTGTTTCATGGAATTCCAATGTGTAATATTCTTATTCTTCAGATGAAAGTGAATGATTCCACTGAAAATGAAATTTTTCGAAGCATCGATATGCCAAATAAGTGAATTTTTTTAATTAAAATTGTTTAAACTATTAACTCTAATTGTTGTATGGTACTTGTTCGCAACTAAAAATTGATCATTCACATTTTTATAACAAAACCTATGTAAGTAATACATTCTTAATCGGAAAATGCAACAGTTAACAGTTATATCTAATAATTTGTTTATAACAATTGACAAAATGCAGGATTTTTATCTGAAGGTTACATTTTTATTCAAAAAAAGGAACTTTACTAATTCAACATCTTTGTGAAGAAATATCGATGAATGAGGCTATGTGAATATCGCAAATATAACCAATTGCAAATTACAAGTTAAATAACAAATTCAAAAAACGTGCAACTCTACGTTAAAATAAGACTCCTAATGAGTATTTAAAAAAAAAAGTTTTTATCCGTTGAAAATTGAGGAGTCGGCTGATTTTTGTCCCAAAAGAGTGCTTTTTTTCCACTGTGCGTCGTACAAAAACACTATTTTTATATTGACTTGCGGTGAGCATGATAAGTTGAGAACGGCTCATCTGGAATTGAATATTCAAACAGATTTTGATGAATAAACTCAGAACGGACTTCATTAACGAAGGAAATTAAATTCAGACTCGATTGAGTATTTTTTGGGGGTAAAAATCTGATTTTCTCATAGCTTTCAAATCCTTTTTTTTCTGGAAAAAATATGCACAATTTTTATGGAAATTGAAGGATCGGTGTTTCATTCTTTGACGAAGTCCGTTTGGAGTTTATTCATCGAAATATGTTTGAATTTCCAATTTCAGATGAGCCGTTCCCAACTTATCATGATAACCGCAGGTCAATCGAGAAAAATGGTATTTTTGTACGACGACCGTAGTTCTGCCAATTTCTTATCAAAAACGAGTGGGACAAATTGTACAACAACCTCATTATATCTTCTAATAAATGTGTATTTGTTCGATTGAACTAAACCCTTATGAGTTGGAGAAAAAAATTATTAAAAATGTTCTTATTTTCATAACAGCAAGTGGATATAACCCCTTGAATCTTTTCACTGGAAATTTAAGTAGGTTCGAGTGTAGCTATATAGTGAAACTTCAGGAACTGAATTCAAAATATATTACAGAAGAATATTAGATACGTTTTCTATGAAAATTTCAGATCTTCTACGGGTATTAATTAATGAAGAATCCAATTTTAAAAATGATCACTTTAGCATGTGTCTATAATGAAAAATACTTCACGCCATTTCTCATTTTGATTTTTTACAACGCCGAAATGCAAGTCTGAGAACTCAAAATTGAACGTATTGTACATGAAAATATTCTCTTTTCATAACGCCTCTATTGAAAACTCGATTTTCAGTGCTCGTAGAGCGTGTTGAAACGCAAAGCTCCAACCCTA
>WSXT02210056.1:0-33267 GCA_011762715.2 Neuroterus valhalla
TAATCGTCAATTTCGTTCATTTTTTTCGGGCGTATAATGTCTAAATTCCACGCGATTGTGGGACAAACTATTTTTTTTTCTTTGTTAGAAATTTGTATTTTTGGTGGTTACACTTGAAACTTTTCCTTTTGAATTCAATTTCTTCTTCAAGGAAGCTAAATTATTTGGTACAAAATTCAACTTGTTCCTATTTTGGAACTTATGTAGGAAATTTTTACAGTTTTTTTCCCATAAAATGTTGTGTGCTTTCCAGTTTCATTTTCAAAAGAGACTCTTTTCTTCTTTGTCTCAGTCGATGAAAAGACTATAAGAACAACTAGACAATGAAAAATTTTACCCTAAAAATAAGAGAAATTACCGCTTTCTTTTTATGCATTAAAAAGAGATCTTATCATTCAATTACGGAAATGTACGATTCCTCCAGTCTAATTTTGAACATTTCAAAATATATTCATACTTTATGAGAGGAAGAATTACTATTTTTCCATCGTAAGAGAAATCTTTTGCAAATTTGTTGCTCCTTCAAATTTTTTTAGCTGACTCAATAATCGAATCGATGATAGCCCAAACATACAGTAAGAATTATGCTCTCAGTTTTATTTGCTTTTTCTTTATTCATCTGACTTGGGACAGCGAATTTTAGAAAGTAATTATAGTTTTTTACTTTAGGGCAGGAAGTTTCAGTAGATGAATATAATTTCATTCAGAACAGGGAATTTTCTACATGGCACTGGAACTTTTCGAAAATAATTATAATTCGGATTTAGGAGAGAAATTTGTAAAATTCGCTCTCCCAATTTAAAATTTGTCACACCTTGAAAGTCCCCTCTTCTTTATGTTAAATTATGAACTTGCTTTGAAGAAGGAAAGCAGAAATATTTCTGAATTATAATATAGATAGATTGTTCATTACGAATTCATCCTCTTCTAGTTCAAAAATCAACTACTTGGTTAAAAGTTTAACATTTTTGTTGAAAATCAAATTTTTTTCTTGAAGGTGCATTATTTTAATTTGAAATTCACATCTGGTTGAAAATGTAACTACTTTGTTAAAAATCAAATCATCTTATTTCGTGAAAATTCAAGCATTTAGGTAAACATTCATTTTTGAATTTAAACTTTTTTTTTGAGAACTTATGTACTTTGTGGACAATTTTCCTCTATTGCAGAAAATTAATCTTTATGGGTAAAAATTAATCTTTTTCGCATAAAGTACATCCATCCCAGTTGAAGATTCATCATTTTACCGATAAATTCATCTGTTTGGTTAAAAATTATTTTCTTCAACTGAAAATTTAACTATTTTTATTTTTAGTGGGAAATTAGTCTTTTCTAGTTCAAAATTGAACAATTCGGATGAAAATTTGTCGTTTTGAATAGAAAATTCAATTATTTTGCGTGAGATTCACATATTCTGTTGAAAAATCGATTTTTAGGTAGAAAATGATCTTTTTCGCCGAAAGTTACTTTTCTTGTTTATTATTGAATGTTTAAGCCAACATTGATATTATTCCAATTTGGTTGAAAATTTTTATTTTCATAGTTCGAAATTCAACCATTTTGTTGAAAAAGTATATATTTTGGTTGAAATTTAATTTTTGGTAAAAAATTCAACTATTCTTATTGAAGGTTCATCGTTTCAGTTAAAAATTCGTCTTTCTGGCTTGAAATTCAACTACTTTACTCAAACATTTACAATTTTCTTTGTAAATTCATCATTTTGTTTGAAAATGTAACAATTTGTTTGAAAGTTAGTTCTTCTTGTTATAATCAATTTTCATAACTAAAAATTTAACTTTTTACAATTAAAAATTTCATAGTTGTGGTTAAAAATTCATTTGTTTGGTTAAAAATCAAGTTTTCTGAATTAAAAATTTGAGCATGTATTTAAATTTTGATTGACAATTTATCTTCCTCAGAAAAACTTGATTTATCTGTTTTAGAATGTAACTTTTTTAGTTGAAGATTCTTCGTTTAAGTCGAAAACTCTTATTTTTGGTTTAAAATTGGGTTTTTAAACTAAAAATGATACTATTCCATTTCCGGTGGAAAATTATTATTTTCCAGTTCGTAATTCAAAAATTTGGTTGGAACATTGTATTTTTTGACAGGAAATTAATCTTTGTATTTGAAACTCAATCTTCTTCTTTGAATTTTCACCAGCGTGATTGAAAATTGAAATGCTTCAGTTAAATATTTTTCATCCTGGCTGGAAATTTCTCTTCTTGGTTTGAAATTTTAATGATTCAGTTGTAGATCCATAATGTTATTTATAAATTGAAATGTTTCAATTTTTGAAAAAGAATTACTTTTTGTGTTAGAGTTTTTTTCTATAATTAATTTATTTTTTAATGTTTGATCTGTTGTGTTAAAGGATGTTAATAATGAACGTCATGTATGAAATAAAAGGTTTGCATTTTGCGACAAATATGCACGTCTTACTTTTAGTTGACCGGGAAAATCGGAAATCTTGACCGGGAAAAACCGGAAATTTGAAATCGTCCGTCAATTCGCCACCCTGATCAACAGATTTACTTTTGCTGTGTACTGTTTTTATCAGGTCTTACCTCTTATGTTGCCGAAGTAACCTCGTGTATATTCATCCTGCTTAACAATTGAATTAATGACTGTTTGCTTAAAATTCCGCGTCTCAAGCGAAGGACTTGGATTAAAAAGTGGAGAATAAAAATGATATCAGGTTTCTTCTGTTCGCAAAAAACACGCAATGAATTTTAAGACTGATTTATTAACTATCCCCGCTTCCTTCTCCTGCAATCCCTCGCTGAAAATTTCCCATGTGAATTCCACTAATAATAATGATAATATTAATAATTCCAGGCTGAATCGAAAAATGAACAGTTGCAGATCTATTACAAAGTTTGTTACGCCCGAGTCTTAGATTACAGAAGGAAATTCATCGAAGCTGCTCAACGATACAATGAGCTTTCCTACAGATCCATCATCCATGAAGATGAACGGATGACTGCTCTGAAAAATGCTCTTATTTGCACCGTCCTCGCATCCGCAGGTATTTTTAATATGAAGCAATAAATAAATAATAAAAATATCTCACCCTTCAATAAATCTCTTCAAAAAATTATAACTTCCAGGTCAGCAAAGGAGTCGCATGCTCGCCACTCTATTCAAAGACGAACGATGTCAGCAATTACCTGCCTATTCCATTCTCGAAAAAATGTATTTAGATCGCATAATCCGTCGATCTGAACTCCAAGAGTTTGAAGAATTTTTACAGCCTCATCAGAAAGCTTGTACGACAGATGGACTCGGATCCACGATTCTCGATAGAGCAGTTATTGAACATAATTTGCTCTCTGCTAGCAAGCTCTACAACAATATCACCTTCGAGGAACTTGGTGCACTCTTAGAAATTCCGCCAACCAAGGCCGAGAAGATTGCAAGCCAGATGATCACAGAAGGGAGAATGAATGGATTCATCGATCAGATTGACTCCATAGTTAATTTCGAAAGTGAGTCTTCAGGGATTCTCTATTTAAAAATAATATTTTCATTCTGAAATTTGAATGTCTTGCAACGAAATCAATTAAATCCTGGAAATGAAAACAGAACTGAAACTGATTCCCTGGTGTGCGCGCCTTCGTAAAAACTTTCAAGTCTTTGTAAAATATCTCAATTCTCAAAAAAATGTGTAGATTATTTGAAATTCATGTGAAATGCATTAATGTGGAAAGTACCCTACTAAATTTAACGGATCTGAAAAAAATATAAAATTAAGGAACTGGCGGCTTACTTCCGAAGATGAAAAAGTTGTGTTTTTTTCGAAAAATATATATAAAAAAGAAACCCTTTTTAGGTCTCTTTGAGGAGAACAATTTTCATTCTAAGCTTCTTCCCTTATCCCGAATATTTCCCGAAAAAATCAAAAAGTTTTATCTGAAAAAAAAAATTTTATTATTAGTTGTTCAGATAAATTTGTATCGGAAAAAGTAAGTTACCTGCATTATTTGAAAGAATAACAAATGTTCCAAGAAAAAAATGACCGTTTTGTGAGGGAAAACAAAATTATCAAAAACTTTATGAAACTTCATCCTAAAACTTTTCTTAGGTCAAATAAAATACATGTGCCAAGCTTCATGGTTTCTTAAAAATGTGGGCCATCTATGGATGATTCGCGTTGCACAGCACCGACTATGAGGCATTCTTTTTAATTCACATTATTATTTTTGTTTTAGCTCGTGAGACTTTGCCAACATGGGACAAACACATTCAGTCTCTCTGCTATCAAGTGAACCAGATCATCGAGAAAATCGCTCAAACAGAACCTGAGTGGATCGCAAAAGCTATGGAAGATCAAATGGTGCACTAACTGTCGCTAAATTTTAGGATATTCCTTGAAATAATTAAAATCTTTTATACCTAAGATTTTAAGATCAACGTCCTCTTTTTTGTATAACCAAATGGTGATATAAGTCTGAGGAATGTTAAATTACGTTCGACTCTGCAAAAACTTTGCAGCCTCGGAAAGAGTTACTTTTAAGATATCTATTGAGAAAGAAGGGGAAAACTCGTTTATTTAAACTAAAAAACTTTGTTATTGAATAATAAAGCTTATTAAACCACCACTCGTCTTCAGATGAACGGAGTAAGCGCGGAAGTGTAATTTTTTCTTTGTAAATAAATCACTACCACGATAAACTTAACAATTGTGTCTTACTTTATTTTCCAGCCACTATCAAAAGGCATTCATTCGATATAAACTACAAAGATCGTTTCTCTCTGAAAATAGGAATAAAATTGATTGAATGGAATTGAAGAACGAATATTTCTCAGTATTTGTATCTATGGAATAATGTATAGAAACAATAATTGTACGCAGAACTGTCCTTAAAAATAACGGGGACACAGAATATTTCACTCAAAATTTAAATGAGAAATTGCGAAAAGAACAATATAATTCAAAGATGAAGATTCGCTAAATCGTTACGCAATCTCGTAGTTTACACCTATTTACAGAACTACATGGAAAAACGTGTTCGGTGAACTCGACCGATTGGAATTATACATTACACGTTGAACATTGAGTATTAATTGTATTTTGCAGATCCTAAAGTTTAAAATTCTTCTTCTGTAGTCAGTGCTTCTTAAGAACAATTTTTATAATCGTAAATTAACATTAATTATAATTCTAAGAAAACACGATTTGCATGAGCATCCTTAAAATCCGTTGAAATATGTATATATATATATATTTATTCATTTTTTGTTATTTCGATCTCTTCGTATTTCTTTACACGGATGTATTTGAATAGTTTAGTTGAAATTTGATGTTTATTACACATTAGTCGACAAGGGAAAAGGATTCTTCATAGTAGATACATTATCAATGGTCGACATTCATTCTAGATGAAAATAATACAAGGCTCTTTACGTGATACCAATTCACATTCGCATAGAGAAACACTTAACTACATTTCGGTATCTTTTTGAAATCTACGAACCGTATCATGTCAATTGAGCTGGAATCAATACGTGAAATTCAAGTGCCCTTATTAGGGGAAAGTCTATCTACATTACGTTACAGGCAATATTCTCTGTCTGAAGCATGTACTCTTCTGTGAAGCTGTCCTTGCGACACAAGTGTTATGAAATAATTATCGGAGGTGTTGAGTTCACTTGGTTTTTCTTTCAAATTTAGGCGTTGAGGTCCAATGCAAAACCAATCTTATGACCGCCTGATCCAAAGTTCTTGCCATCGATGTTCGTTGAGAGTGTCAGTGTAACTCCTGGAAAAAATGGAAACATAGAATATCATTGTTAATAGACCCAAAAAAATTCAAGAATATAATTAATTATCTGCGCATGCTTCACTTCATTGTGCGCTTCGTATGACGATCATTTTAATGTAGGGTTTCAAATTGGCATTATCAACCAATTTTAAGTAGGGACTTGAAAATCAGAAACAAGCACTTTTATTCAATGCCTGGAGCATAAACTTTTAAATGAAGCGAGAAAATGCATACGAATTCTCTATTGCGGATCGAAACCCATGGCCAAGGCCCTCCTCTTTCACTGGTCGCCAACGAGTCGAAAACTTGAACTTTTTCATATTTTGATAAGGTAATCAAGGTGACTAATGAATCAAAAAACCGAGAAATTAGGAATTCAATTTGGACCAGGGATTTTAAAAATATTAGTAGAAAAACCTTCTTGACCGTTTCAAATGTTAGTAAACTTTACATCAAATTACTCTTCTTCAGACCAACTTTAACATTGCTTGGTATAACTTCTTTACAAAAATGTTAGTTGAATGCCACTTGCACATTGACTTGAATGACTTCAATATTGGAGAATCTCTGTCACATTGCTAAGTATAGTTCAAGATAACATCTATGATATAGTCAGGTGATTCCAATTTTAATGAGTGTTTTCCCGGTTCATATCTAGGAAGATTTTAGTTCAAATGTTCAAACCTTCTCAATTTTACATGCACAATTTTTGATTAACTTATAACCGGAATTGTTTGAATCTTATAGCATTCAATTTAAAACCGTTCAATTTTTGTGTTAAAAATTCAAAATAATCAAAGAATATTCTTCTGATTAAATAATATACAGTTAGGATATTTTTGAAATAATACCTGAATTGAAGTCTATTTAAATTAGAAGGCTTCCATATCACCTATGAACATTCTATACATTATTTAAAGTTTGAACTCTGTGCTCGTATTTTAGAGGCCATACTATGTCTCTACACTCTAGCACGTTGATCAATACCACATATGAACCTCACGCAACATATTATCGATTGTCTGGCGACCATTGAGTCAGTAGGTTAATTCTAAATTTGGATCAGCACGTGGGTAATTATATAAATAGGAAAATACGTCCTCTTACTCAGTCTCAAGAAGTTGCACACTCTTTAAGCAAGGGCACGAAAGAATTATGGGCTATAATTTACTTATCACATCAGCTTAGAAATCGCTAATAAAATATTGTGTCTGAAACTAAGACTGCCGAACTGGAAAACAAAATATAGAATCAATGAATTTCAAGTAATACCATCGCGAAGTTTCTGCTGGTATCCCAATCCAATTTGGAGCTGAGAGTTGACCTTGGCCCTGACACTAGCATCGTTGCCAAGGTTGTACTTGCTCCCAAGTCCAAACTGAGTAACGTTGTTGCTAGAATTCCAGGCCAAGTTGATCGCTCCCTCTAATCCTGGCTTCACTTTGTGGTAAATCGAACCTCCGAACTCGCGACCATTATCACTGTGGAAAAGAATACGCGTGTAAATACTTCTATTAATTCTTAACTAAATATTCGAAGTATGTATTCATTTGAACAACATTCAACTTACACAGAAGTATGTAAGGTGAAATCAGAAGCAGCGAATCCGAGTGCAAAGTTGTTCTTAGTGAGTTTGCTTCTCTGAGAGTCAAAAGATGCCTGGTATCCAGCCAACCAGCCTAGAAAAGTAAATGAGAAAAATTAATGTCGTTATCATGAAATATTTTTCAAAGTTTCATAGCCTACCGAATTGGAGAACATATTTGGAAATCGGGATCGCAATCGATTCGTGGAATGGATCTAGATTCTAGGATCTGGAGGAGGAATTTCGTTCGTAGTTAAGGTGCAAGCAAAATCTCATGAGATGAAAAATGTATCAACTTTTGTATGCACCTTGATATCCTACGACGGCTGATGAATTAATGAGAGGTCCAGCTGAAAGACTGAGATCAAGATCAGTAGTGACTGCTGCATTTTCGTGTTTGTAAACAGTCTTTAGCTTTCCAGTCTTGCTCCTATCAAACACAAAAGAATTTAATAAGTAGATAATCTTATTAGTAATTATTATTATTATTATTAATCAAGCGCAGAATTGTTGCAATCTTATTTTTAATGAAAAATTAGCTTACCCGGTTTGAGGTGAGAATGTGCAACTGTAACTGAGTTTCAGTCCTTGCAAAAGTTTATCAGCAATGGTAATGTCAGTACCAAGAGTGTTATCAGTGTTCCATTTCTCGGCGAAAGTAATTCCGTATTCTTTGATTTTATATTTGGTCTCCAAAGTACCAAAGACTTTGCCAGTGTCTTGGTTTGTTACTCCACCAGTGCAGAATTCAACACCGGAGTCAGTTTTAGTCTTGACGTCCAATTTTAGAAGACCAAAATGATAACCATTTCCGAACACGTCCCGGGCGGACTGTCCCAACTCACTATATGTTGGTGGTGACATTTTCTGTTTTTAAACGAGACAGAAATATTTTTTTCTCTTTAAATATGAAAAGTTTTTTTTCTTATCGATAAATATTTCAGTTCATGACCATTTTTTCGAAAATATCAATTTTTAAGGCATTTATTATTACGGAGTCATCCGTTGAACTAAATATCAAAATTACGGAAATTTCCGTAACTTTTGCCCGGAACGAGCTGAGAAGGGATTCGTCATACAAAAGATTTCTTTTAAGGTTGATGGTTCAAATTTTATAAAGCTAAAAAGTCCGTTTATATACCAGACTAACTTTTAAAAAATGGTCAAGTTAAATATTGATCAAAATGGATTTGTCGGAAGAAAAATTTTGAAAGGAAATAATCTGAAGTTAAAAATTAATATTCTATTAGAATACTAAACGACTAAAACTGCTGAGGCTTGCTAATTATGATTTATCACGATGCATAAAATATTGCTTTATTATGCACAAAATGAGAATTAGAATATCGTCACCGGAACGGAAATATTTTAAGATATTTGAAAATATATATGAATGAAACAAAATATAAATCCCTAAATAAAAAATTTAAAGGAATTATGGAATCGAGTTTTGAGGCTGAAATTATTCTCTACCATCAAACCGGAGAAAACCGCCAAAGAAACTAGAATCACTGAAAGCGTTTTCTTGATTTTAATTGACCAATTTGTTCACCCAGATGATTCGTAAGGCTTCCCGAAGCTCATAATATGTACCTTAATATTAAATCCGAATACTGTTTACCTGGTGATGAACTGCGGTATCAAATTATCAATAGGAATCATTGATTTAACTGGAAGTACATAATTATAATAGAATTATGATTTGCCGAACTCTAAATTCCTAATTTAAACCCAAATCCTCCCAAAAAAAAATGTATCGCAATATAAAATATGAATGGAAATGGACTATTTCACATTATTGCTGGATAAAATCAAACGAATGCTCAAACTTGGGCAACCTTCAAATAAATAATCGAACAAAATTACAAAAGGTAAAAAATTCAGAAGAAACCGCGGAATTATTAGAGATTTGATTCATGAAATCATAAGCACTTCTCACAGTCATAAAATTCCTTATCAAAATGACTCACTTTGTAAATTTTACGGGATAGAAAGCACTAGGGAAAGCGGTATTGACCTGGTATTACGTAAGTCATAAATCGACAGTTTCAGTCCATCGGAGCAAATCTAACCTACGATGGAGGTTGATATAAAAGGAAAAGAATCGATAAATAGACTCGAGGTAAATTAAGAATCTCATTTTCGATCACGCTTTGCCCTTCGGCATTAATCCGGTGAAGGTCAGTCAACGGCAGACATCATCTCCGTCGTCGTCGCAAGGGTCGCGAGCTATGCATGCCGGTACCCGAAATTTTCGACTGTCGTAAATTCCTTCATTTTCTGCTTTGCTGATCAGAAAAATGAGCACCTGGGTCGCGGGAGTTACAATAATATGCAATCTACTTACGTCTTTATTTAAGAAGCTTGGATCACGAGGAAATAACGACGTCAGCAAGAAACTACTCTTACTCTCATGAAACAGTCAATCAGGACGACCACCCTAGAGACGAACTAGAACGCATGCGCCGGAAGTCCCTAACCAAAAAGACTTCTTTATTAGAGTTCTCTCGGTTCGTATATATATTTTTCCATCCAGTCCCATAAAAATTCATGGATATAAATATAAGGTTAATTTCAATTCTTTTTATGGCTACTAAAAATTGAATAAAATGTAAAATTTTGATTAAATATGTCAAGTCTCGAATCTTTTAGGCAGCAGGTAAAATACGAGTATATCCGGTTTGAAAATTGTTTAACATATTAATTTAAGATTTGTTTGCGAAATTTTACTTAAGTGTGAGAATTTTCAGGTTTTAAAGTTTAGCAGGGCTTTAATTTATTGAGGTGGAGTGAGAAGTAGATTTGTTTTCGAAGGTTAGGAAGGTTTTTGGAGTAGCAACCAAAAGTGGGAGTTTTTCAAATTTGGAAGGCGGGAATCGTAGCACTACGTGAGTCTTTTTAAAATACTTTGGAAATTGAATTAAAAAATGTACAAATTGCACATCTTTAAACAGAAAACGCTTCAAAACGAACAGTTTGAAATCAAATTGGGAAGTTCGATATCCAACATATTTTCAAATCAAAAGTGTGAAAACTAAATAATTTTAGAGTAAAGCATTCGAAACTTTTTGCTTCAAATTTAAATCTTTTGAAACTAAACGTGTTCCGAAAAGAATCCATCCAGAGTAAAACGATTTTTACGAAGGTGTCTGTCTGCACAATTTTTTAGGGTTGGAAAAGAAAGGACGAGTTCGTTAACCAGCCACTTTTGACCAATTGTTCTGGTTTTATCCATTGAAATTGCTTTTTAAAAAATCAAAAATGCAGGTTTCCGCTAAAACTATGCAAGGTGCAAAAAAATGTTGAGGACCAAAATTATTTGAAAAAGATATGAAAATTTGTAGGAGACCACTTTTTTCATAAGATGCATAATTTTGGTTTAAGTCGTGAAAAATGTTACCAAAAATGAAAAATTCCATTTTTCAGAAAAACTATGCGAGATACGAAAAAAAATGAAAAGTACATAGATTGTTCACCTCAAAAAAAATCTACGAATTTACTGTTGACTATTTTTCGATAAGACTATATCTTCAAATTCAAAACGTGTACCTTAGTTTGTATGATCTCAAATCTAAAGCATTTTGAAAACATTTTTTTATTGAATAAGTTTGTAATAAGTTTGTTTGAATAAATAAAATAAATAAATACATGAAGCAATTACATTCAAAATAAACACATTTAGAAGCGTAATATTTTTAAACTGAAGATTTGGAAAAGCTTTTAATAATTGGTTTTGATTCAGAATAAATTATGATAAATCTGAATAGAATATTTTCGGATGGAAACGGTTAACATTTTTAGGATGGAAATGCGATCATTCGTTCAGAATTTTACACTTTTTTGTATAGACTTTGGAAAACAAGGAAACGTACAGAAAAGTGTATGGAAACTGAAGGAAACTTTTGGTCGTTTCTGTACGTTTCGAGAGCCAAAAATATACTCAATACGTCTCTGAGTACTGACGTGAGAACACTCTCGAGTATCGAGACTAAGGTAGCACAATCTAGATACAAACTTTGGCAAAGGACCCATCTGCGTTTTTATTTTTAATAACGCCGATATATAAAGGATTGCCAGACCCGGCTAAGGTTATTTTTTCCAGAGCAACGAAACGTACCAGTGAATAAGATTTTTTAATAAAAGTGCTTATAATTTATAATCATGTCTCAAAAAAGTGTAAGTTGCATTTCCTATATTGTTACCTAATATTTCTTTCAGCTCAAAATTACTGAAAATGAATAATAATCAAATTAGAAACTGAACCAAACACTTAAAACATAGGAAACCTCATATTACTTTATGGAACTTTTTGTTGTCAATTCTAGTATCTATTCCGATTTTCCCTTCAATATGGAAGAATCTTTTTTTTTCAATAAATCCTAAAAGTTTAAAAATAGAAAAATAATTAAACTAGCAATTTTAATTGATATAATTCATAGTTTACATAGTTTATATATAGATTGTGTGACATAAGATGTTACTGCATCGAGATCGAAGTTTTATCTGAATCAGATACATTGATTTGGTTTCTAATCTTACTTTCTTTTAGGCAAATGGACAAGGATCTCCCGAAAAATATCAAATTCTTGAAAATGAACAAGTGGGAAGGTGAATATGATTTTCCTTTGCGATAATAAACATAGTTATTGAAGATGAAATGAACCCAAAGAATCAGTGAAATGTTGTTGATGAACAATTTAAAATGTTTACAGATACTTAGTAGCAAGTAAAGATTTAGAGGCTGGAGAAGAAATATTATCAGAAACACCTTTTGTTGTCGGACCAAAGGCTTTTACATATCCATTGTGTCTTTCTTGTTATTCTCCCTGGCCACGACTTCCTGACACCCAAACACTCTGCTCAAAGTGCCGTTGGCCAGTTTGTGGTCCAGAATGCGAAAGCCATCCTCATCACAAAAATTATGAATGCCAGGTGTGAACCGATTACTTTTTTGTTTTAAAAAAAAAATCTAAACGAAATTTAAAGCATCAAAAACAAAACAAAAATACTTTGATTATTTAAAAACACAATTGAGGACACTGAAATGTGAATGAAAATGAAAATCGAAAATGTTCAAATTGGCAAAAATACGGTTGATATGTAAAGTTTTTAATTTATAAACAGGTTTTCGCTGAATCGGTTGAAAAATTTAATGTCACTGAAGCCCTGAGTGAAAATCTTCAAACTGGAGTTCCACAATTGGAATGCATAACACCACTCAGATTGCTTTTGGCTTCAGAGAAAGATCCTGAAAGGTGGAATAAAGAAGTTAAAGACATGGAGGCACATAATGAAAAAAGGAGTAAAAAAATCCAATGGAAATCAGATCATGTCAATATTGTCGAGTATTTGAGAAATCGCTTGAAACTAACCAGGTAAAAATGTCTGTTGAGAGATGCCTTTACAGTATGCAATATTCCAATTTTTCTATTATTCCATATTTCGCATCGAGTAAAAAACCTAGTTTAATTCAACTGCTCTCAACCAATTTTTTCAACAGGTTTTCAGAAGCGGAAATTCAGACAGCTTGTGGTATTCTGGAGATTAACACCCACGAAATTCGTACGAAAAAAGGATATCTAGCACGAGCTCTTTATCCAAAAGTTTCCTTGATGAATCACAATTGTGTTTCAAATACAAGCCACGGAATTTCAACAACTGATTATAAGTAAGAAGAAAATTATTTATCTATTTTTTTTAAAGTCGTAAAATCTCAAAAATTAACATTTTCCTTTAAAAAATTAATTTATTACTTTTTTGTTGTTAAGAGTGTATTTGAGAACAAGTACAAAAGTCCCAAAGAATGGTGAATTATATGGAAGTTACACGTCCTCTCTTCTTCCAACAATGTTGAGACGAGAACATCTTCGAGAATCGAAACATTTTTCCTGTGCTTGTACCAGATGTTCAGATCCGACAGAATTAGGAACTCACATGTCATCTCTAAAATGCAGCAAATGCGATAATGGAATCGTTGTGTCTTTGGATTCTTTAGGTAAAAAAATAATCCAATTATCTATATTGTATTCAGTACGTTTTAAATTGGAACTTACTGGAAAATAAAATTTTTAACTTTTATTTTTTAAATTGAAATTTTGGTTTTTATTGAAATTACAATTTTATTCATAAAATACAGAGCTCCCTCTAAAATTAAAATTTCATGTATTTGAGTTTTTTGAGAATTTAATTTGCCGGTATTTATTTTTTCGGTGTTTTTTCCCCATTCGGGATTTCGGTTTTTTGGCAAAAAGATGTTGTCATAAACTTTTAGAAAGAAGTTACATTTCCTAAATGGCGGTTTTTTCATTATAAGATATATTTGATATTTTGATATTCCTGATTCTGCCTTAATATTTTACGCCTGCTGACCGATATCGGACTGAAGAGAAATAAGATAAAGAGAAATTTAAATCTTGATTCAATCAGATTATATTTTTACATTCTCATTCTGAATGAGAAAGTATTGATTTTATGCGAAAAATGACTTTCACGGATTTAATGAAATCTCCACGTTTTGAGACCCCCTGAGTCGGAAAAAACGTTTTTTTACAAAGGTGTATGTCTGTCTGTAATCAGTGAACTTGATAACTTTCGAAAGAATTATCATATTGGATTGTGCTTTGACACAATTTTTCAAGGCCACAAAAGAAAGGACGAGTTCGTTAACCATCCATTTTTGGCCAATGGTTCTGGTTTTATCCATCTAAATTGCTTTTTGAAAAATCAAAAATGCATGTTTCCAGTCAAACTATGCAGGGTGAAAAAAATTTTTAAGGACCAAAATTATTCATTCTAAAAAGATCTTAAAATTTGTAAGAGACCACTTTTTTCAAAAGATGCATAATTTTTGTTTAAATCGTGAAAAATGTTATTAAAAATGAAAATTCCGTTTTTGAGCAAAACTATGTGGGATACGAAAAAAATTAACAGTACAAAAATTGTTAACCTTAAGAAAATCTAAAAATTTACTGTTTTTCGATAAGACGAATAGTTTTCGTTTCAATCACGATAACGCACTTACACTGAAAAAGAAGTTTTTTCCACCTAGGAAATTTTTCCTCCCCCTAAAGAAATTGGTATTTGAGTCGTAAAAAAAACAATGTTTTTTTCCCCCACTATCAAGTAAGCTGATTAAAAAAAAACTCGGGTTCCTTGACAGCAAAATACCAAAATAAAAATATGGCTGACTTAACCTCAGTTGGCTCGCACAGATTCAAGTGATAATTATTTTACTTTATTACCGGACTTTTTTATTATGACTAATGCATCAAAAATTGAATTGATATCTAAAGGATTAGAAAATTCAACTTCCAGTTACTTTAAACGCCTTGATTTATAATTTTATTCTATTACAAAAAATTTGCACATTGAATAACCCATTGAAAACTTGTAAATTCTTGCTAATTTAAATGTTTCAATAAACGAAATTACAATGACGATAATTTATTACTAGAAAAGAATGTGTCACTAACTTAAATTATGAATTTTTTATAAAAAGAGGGAATAACTTTTGATAGATAACTCATTCACAGTCCATGCAGATATAAAATTTGAATTAAAATACAATTATTAAAAACAATGACATTACATTATAAAGTATTTCTCAGCTTTTAATGTTAAACTTAAAGGTTTAAAATGAAATCAATTATCATAGCTCATAATAGAACAAACTGGCAGCACATTTGTCACTTATTCGTAGACATTTTCATGGTTTCGAAAAATCGTTTTCAATTTTTGATAGATAAATCCATGGAGAATAGAGTCTATTCTCCATGGATAAATCAGACAATTCATGGCGCCACCGTTGCGGTTGATATGGTAACCGCACATTAGGCTTTAGCTGTGGAAAAATCTTCGTTATTCTCAGGAGAAAAATATCAGGTTTCTAATATTCAGAAACTTATATGGGATATTTAAAAACTCGGATGAAAATATTTTGTATTCTTGGTGGAAAAAAACTTTTTTTTTCAGTGTAAAAAAATAAATAATCTTCATAGAAGTAGAGGTTTTCAACAATTTTGCAATATTTGCAACTCTGTATATGCATTACACTGTAAACTTAATCGAGCACGTAAGTAGCCGAGCGCGTAGCGCAAGGTAAATACATTATTGAGCGCGAAGCGCGAGATCCTAATGACGCGCTCAAACTTGCGAGCCGAGCACGTGGCGCGCCATGAGAATGTGCCCGCGCAGCCAACAGATTTTTTTCTGGGGAAGAGGTCAGGAATCAAGGATATGAATTTAAAGGCATTAAGATTCAAAAATTTGGAAATTCAATATTTTTGGATTGAAGTTTCTTAACGGAATTTCTGAATGGATCCTCTTTGCAACTTCAAGATTTTGTATTCAAAATTAAAAAAAAAAATGAATAAATTGTGATTGAAATGTTCAAAATATAATTTCCAGAGGAATCCAAAATGAATTTTAATGAAAACCAAAAATTAATTTCCAGATGCTGAAAGTAATTGGAAATGTACACACTGTGAATTCATAACGAATGGTCCAGCAGTCTTGAAAGTATTCAGAATTATTCAATCAGATGTGGAAGATGCTGAAATGATAGGTGGAGCTGAAGGAGCAGAAGCTGTTCACCAAAGAGAAACTGTTATTAAAAAATATCATTCTGTTTTGCACCCTCGTCATGCTTTTCTCACAATGTTGAGGTAATAAAATTAACTTTTGAATCCGAATTTATATATTTTATTCAGGTAATCCGGTTATTAACAAAATTGTTTTTCGCAGATTTTCCTTGTGCCAAATGTACGGGCGTGTAGAAGAATACTTGTTGGATGACTTGCCAGATATTTTACTTGAACATAAGGTCGAAATGTGCAAATTATTACTTCAAGTTCTAGATGTGGTGGAACCTGGTTATTCTCGATCAAGAGGTATGTTTCAACGAAAAGTTGATAATAGAATATTTGAAAATAGCCAAGGATTCAAGTGGAAGACTTTAACACTTTGTAAACAAAATTTGTAGTTTTCTATTTATATTTGTAATTGTTTTAATTCAAAGATACATTTCATCTCGATTACAAGTTTCACTTTTTACAGGAATGATCTTGTATGAATTACACGCCCCCCTTTTGTTTTTGGCTAAAGGACAATGGAATTCTGGTACAATTGACAATGCTGGTCTCAAATCAAAAATGACAGAAGCTGCAACTGTTTTAGCAGAGGCAGCCACGATTTTAAGTTTAGAGCCTCCAGATACACCAGAAGGAGAAATTGGTATGGGAGCCACAGAAGCCTTGGTTCAGTTGGAACAATCAATCAGCGAATTATAAAATATAAGTTACTAAGCTCTAATCCATCGTTGATAAGTTCATAATTTATAAGAAAATTTTTATTCAATCTGCAATATTACTTTTATATCTCTTTCAACTACTTATATATTTTATATGTGTATGTAATTTATTTGTTCAAATGTATATCCTGACAAAATTGTCAATTTGTGGAGTCTAATATTCAATAAAAGATGTTAAGTTTCATCAATTTTTTTTTTCAAGACTGAATAGAATTTCATTTTTTACTCTGCAACCAAATAGTTTTAAAGAAGAACTTCTTGAATAATTACGTAATATACTGAAAGGTATATACAGGTATATAATCATTATTATTTATTATTCGAAATCTTCTATTATAACAAAAATGAGCTGAATCTCCTTCAAGTGACTTATAATTAACAACATCGATCAATTATATAAAAATAGATCAAAGCTGTACATAAACAAATATAATCTATTTTTATAACAGATGTGATCTATTGCTTCTTTTCTTTTCCTTTTCTGTGGTCTAGAAAGATTCTGGTCTTGTAGCACCCGGTTCTATTAATACCAGAGTGAGTGCACTAACTACCAACGAGTGTCGTACTAACGTTTTACAAACGCCGAACCAACTATTGACAAACATTTCATGAATTCTGAAGTTTACAAGAACCGTTTTCAACTTTCCTCATTTCGTGAAAAATCCTGATAAAGCGATCTTTATCTTCACTAAAAAATTTAGCGTTTTTTTTCTGATTAAATTTCTCGAAAGAACCTAAAAGTGTGGAATCGAATTATGTCAACAAATAAGGATTCTAAAAGTCCTGTCAAGCTGGCTGTAAAATATAATGTCTGCCACTCAGAAGTTCTTGGAAGGTACGTATCACTCACACGCACACACACATATATAATTATATATATATTTGTATGGAATATAATCTAAATTATAGTGGATATATATTTATTTCATGTTTGGGAATACATCATTCAAAATAATTTTCTAACTATTTTAGATATTTAGTAGCAGCAAAAAACATCTCAGCGGGTGAAGTCATAATCCGAGAAGATGCCGTGGCTGTCGGGCCAGCGACTTTCAATAAATCTTTTTTATGTTTCGCTTGCTTGAGACTTCTCTCAGTGCCCAAAAAGATATCACAATATATTTGCTCGAAGTGCAAGGTGGCCACACTCTGCGATAAAATTTGCGAGGTCAATAGAAAAAATTTTATTCACCTGATTTCTCTAAATTATTTATTCATTATATTTTTTATTACAGAACTCAGAAGGCCATCATTCAGAAAATGAATGCAATATTTTGAAAAGCAACAGAAAATTCTGTATAGAAAATATGCCCCAAGTTATTGGGATTCTGACACACATTCGATTGTGGATTATAAAATTTAGAGATCCAAACTTGTGGGAGGAAATAGAGAAAATGGAGAATCATATCAATGAGAGGAGAAATACGGAATTGTGGAAAGATAGAGAAGAAAATGTTGTAGAGGTTCGCGAAAGATTATTATTATTATTATAAAATTAAACCGAATCCCTTCCGGGGTAAGCGTAACTCCTTTACGTTTTATCATTGTAAACGAATTATTATTGGTCAAGTCGCACAGTGAGGTCACCAGTCTCCTGCAGGAATCTGTTTATTGGCATAGAAGACTACCCTATTTATAAGGTAGTCTTCTTGATACAATCATGTAGCTCTGTCGAATAAAGATTCTTCTATATTGGAATTTGACACTGTTACACAAAAAAATATTGGGAAAATATTTCTCGTGAAATGTTGGAGAAATAAACGCATATTTAGGAGAGCTATAAACACAAGTGGGTCCTTTTGAGTCTGAGTAATTACCATAATCAGAATATGTTTATATGCAGACGAAAAATTCCACTGCTTTGTACAAAATTCGTATTTTCAGCTCAAAATTGTTTGTTTCAAAATCAAATTTTTTTACATGCATATTTTTGAGTTCAAAGTTTAATTCATCTATTGAAGATGCATATGTGATTGTTAAGGATTCAATCATTTTATTAGAAATTCCACTATATGATTGAAAAACAAGTTTTTCTTTAAAGATTTATATTTTCGCGTTCGAAATTCAACGGTTTTATAGAAAATTTTTGTCAAGGTATTAAAAAAAAAATAATAAAGTTGACATTGTTCATCTTTTTGACTGAAAAATCATGCTTGTTTAGGGATTCTTCTTTTTCATTCAAAGAAATTTTATATTTTTCGGATAAAAGTATAACTTTATGGTAGAAAATCAATGAAAATTCATATTTTAATCCCATTCTATTGTTTTTTATTATAAACTCCAACCTTTTTGATTGGAATATCAACTTTTACTTTTTATTGGTTGAGAATCCCCTTGTTTGGTTATAAAAACTGAACACTTGGTTGGGACTTTAACTACTTTCTAAAAAAATTTTTGTTTGATTGTTCAAAAATTCATTATTCAAAATAATCATTCATCTTTTTGATTGAAAATTCGACTTTTTTGTTAGCGCCGCGTTTCTTTGTAAGGATTAGTGCTTTTTAAGATGAGAAGTCCAACTATTTAGCTGAAAATTTAACAAGTTTGTATGAAATTTGTCTTTTTTCTTGAACATTAATTTTTTTTCAACTGAAAATTAAACAACTCCATCTTTTGTTGAAAATCGCTCTTCTCTTAGCTGGAAATTCGTATTTTTTTATTGGATTAAACTCTTAATTATTAGAAAATTTAATATTTTCTGTTGAAATAGCAACTGCTACTTTTTTCCCATTCATCTTTTGTGGTTGAAAATGGATTTTCCGTTGTAAAAATTTAAAAAATGCAAATGTTTGGTTAAAAATCCGTCTTTTCAGTTGAATGAACGGCTTTTCGTTTCACAATCTAATTCTTTCTGGTTAAAACATCAATTATTACATTTTTCGTTGAGGATTGTTTTTTTTAAAATAAATCTTTCTTGGTTTGAATATCAACTTCAACATTTTTTGCTGAGAATTCATCATTTTTGTCTATAATCCAACTATTTGGCTGAAAATTTATTTTTTCAGAAAAATAATATTTCATGTTGGAAATGCAATTGTTCAGTTCAAAAATAATTTGTTTCAGTTAATCATTCGATTCCTTTGTTGGATGTTCGTCTTCTTTTATTGAATCGAAACTCTCTTTCATTGAAGATTAAATATTTTTCAGTTTAAATATCAACTATTACATTTTTCGTTAAGGATTCATCTTCGCAGAAATTATTTTGTTGTTTGTTAAAGATGAAAACTTTTGTTTGAAACAATCGTGCTTTAACTTTCTTGGCTGACATATCAACTATAACAAATTTTGTTCAGAACTCTTCGCTTTTGGTTCTAAAACTGAAGCTTTCAGTTGAAATTTGAACTACTTTGGAGAGAATGCATTCTTTTTGTTCGTTTAAAGATTCATCACCTTATTTGATGATTCATCTCTTTAGTTGGAAATTAAACTTTTTTGTTAAAGACGCGTTTGTCTTTTTTTGTATGAGAATCTACATTTTTCAGAATAAAATTTATCTAGTAAGTCAAAAGCTACTTTTTTTATGAGAATAGTCTTTTTGGTTGAAAATTTTGCTGTTTGGCTGAAAATCATTTGTTTTAGTTCAGAACGTAACCATTTTGTGAATAATTATTCTTTTTGGTTCAATTGACCTGTTTTTTATTTGGATATTAATATTTTATAAAAAAAACTATTCTTGTAAATGATTGAAAATTAACAAATTCAATCTTTTAGGTTTTTAGAAAGATGTTGTTGATTCCGGAAAGTGACGAGAATGCGGGAGACTTGGTGCAAAAAATTTGTGGTATTTTGGACGTAAACTCGTTTGAACTGAGATCTCCAGGAGGTCTTGGTGAGTCTCTCCTTCGTGGTCTCTACCCAAAGATTTCATTAATTGCTCATGACTGTAGGGGAAATACACACATCACTGTCGACGATAAATTTCAACTTGCAGTTTTCGCAAGTTTACCGATTCAAGAAGGGGAGATTATTTATTTCAACTACACTTCCTCCTTATCGGTTAGTTTTATTGATTAGAACATTCTTCTTTATTATTAGTATCATTCAATCATTCGGAATTCCAGGGTTCGGCAGAACGAAGAGAACATCTTCGAGAAGGAAAATATTTCGAATGTAAATGCCCTGCATGTTTAGATCCTTTCGAAGGAGGTTCTCATCTCAGTTCAATTGTGTGTCCAAGATGTAGAAAAGGTTACTTGGCAGTAAAAGATCCCTCGATAATTAACCCTTATGAAAAAGATACTATGTGGCAGTGTCAAGACTGTGAAAGACTTTTCCATGGATGTTTAGTTCGAACAACTTTAGAAGTATCAAGGGCATTAATAAACGAAGTTGAAGAGACTGATATCAAGGTCAGAATTGATTTCAATTCCTGGAACAAGAAACTGGAGATCAATTATCAAGTTAATGATATTTTTTTATTTCTTGTAGACACTAGAGAATTTGTTGAAGACATTAGCCAAGACTTTCCACGGGAATCATTTTCTGGTTCTAGGTCTAAAACAAAAATTACTGACTGAATACAGAAGAGAATTAACTTCTCCTAATCCACAGAAGAAAACTTTATTAAGAATGTTGGATCTTTGTAAAGAGATACATAATGTGTTAGAAATTGTTGAACCAGGAATTTCGAGGCTTAAAGGTATGGCAAATATTTTTTGAGGAATTTCAGAATTTTGTAATTCATTGATTGATAAAAACATTAATTCTTGCAATTTTTTTAGGTATAATGCTGTATGAAATGCATTTTCCTGTGGCTATTTTGGCAAATCGTGCCTATGCAGCTCACGAAGTTTCCTCTCAGGATCTCATTTCAAAATTAGAAGAAGCAAAGGGGCTTTTGAAAAAATCTCTGAAAATGCTACTTTTGGAACCAGCAACGACTCCTGAAGGAATGTTGGCTAAAAGAGCTCTTCAAGAACTCAAAATTTTGATTCAAAATATAGAAGATGTGAAATCCCTTCCATTGGACGAAACAAATACGAGAAATTATAAGGATAAACGGAATAATCTTCGGAAACAATGCAGATAATGATGAAAAAATTTAAGAATGTACGATTGAGAATGAGAATGTCGGAATTGTAATATTCAGTCCTGACAGCAACAAATATGGAATAAAAAGAAAATTTCGACAAACAGAAACGCCTGAATGAAGATATTTTTTACTTACATTTAGAAAATAATTGCATCAAGTCCGTGGAGTAAAAAAAGTAAAATCATGGTTAAAAAGAGTGAAATTATGGGTAAAATAATCGGAGAACGGAGCACATAACCTAAATATCCTAAATGAACACTTGTAATATCTCAAACCAAAGAAGCATTTTCATTTTAACTTTATTCTGAACTAGGGAATATTTACAAATCGCAATCTTATTGAAGCTCGTTACTCATAACTAATAACTACGAATATGTAAAAGGAACTTGCTTGCTGCTGGTTATTTTGACAAAATTACAAAACTGTCACTTTTGATCATAAATTGGATATTTTAATAGTAGAAAATAGTTTTCCAAGTCACGAATTAGAATTTAACACGCAATTTTCCTACAAATCATCAAATCTACAAAGGACACATAATAAATACAAAAATAACTGGTTTCAAACTCAAGGAACTCCTGATTTGTTTAACCGGAAACGAAGGCAAATAAAAACTGTCATGGCGGCAGGCGAATTTTGACAGTTGCGGTTGATTTGACAGAGTGTTGACAAATTGCAGGACAAATTGATATAAAAAAGATATACAGCTAAATTTCACTTCTATTTCTCATAAAGTATAATCCCTTTCCATTCCATTTTCTTTAATAAAAATTTGTGTTTAACATAACATGAAATAGATTGTAAGTAACAATTGTGGCAATGTACGTTCAAACCATTTATGTCTCACAAAAATGAGTTTTGCCGAACATAACCTATTTGAAACATTTTTCATATAATCAAATCAATCGAATGAAATAGAATATTCACTTCCTAGTGATTTTTGTGGGCTGTAAGTTGATATCTAGAGTTTTCACTTCAATAGGAAAGAGTAGTTAGTGTAATTTATTAATTTTATTCACATTGATTCTATTGATTTTATGTTCCGTTGTAACCTCTTTCAGATTGTATTACTTTATATAATCTTTCTTTCGTTATTATTTGATTGCAGCTACGAATCAGACCAACAATGATCGATCAAAGTGTCATGGGAATTTGCATTCTAGTTTTCTTAGCTTTGATATTTAATTTCTCGTTACATCGCATCGAGGAAGGGCACGTCGGTGTTTACTTTCGAGTGAGTATTGCATCATTTTATAATTTTCATTAGCAGTTTATGAGGAGTTCATCTGGAACATTTTCAACTAATGAATAATTCTCAGTAAAGATAAACTTTAGTCAACTATACCTCTGAATAATGTTCAGATTATTATTTTATTTTTATTTATTATTTTCAAGAGGGATCTTTAAATTCTCAATATTTACATTTAAAAATTGAACTTCTGCTTCTATGTAAGTGTTTAATTTAATTACCTGCAGTTCAAAAATTATTCATTCAAAATTAGAAGAATTCAAAGGATCGAAAAGGTTTACAAGTAGAAATTAAAAAATGTTGATATAGTTCGAATTTGATTAAAAATAAAAAGAGTGTTTCAAATTATTATGAAACATATTCTTCCTATTTATATTAATTATACAGTAAGTCTGAGAGTAATTATTTTCAAAATTAAAAAGTGCGCTCTTAGTGTATCCCAATGACAATCTTGTGATACAAATCAATTGCTATATTTTGTGAGTCAAAATAACAGTCAGGTCTGCTTTTCGAGACTGACTGTATTAAAATTTTGATTAAATTATTCTATTTTCATGGTACGAAAAATTAAACAAAAAATCATCAGGATGTCATCATGTCTGTCTTTCGTATTTTTGCGCCCCTAGTTTCTATGTAAGATTTATTTCGAATAAACAGAATAATGTCTTTATTATTTTAATAATACTTATTCTCGTCATATTTTCACGTTGGAAGTCACTTTCACAAATTAATTTCTACAAAATATATTTTTTCTCACTTGTAAATCGAAGCTTTATATGTAATTAAAAACTATTATGTTCGTTTTTTCAACTTAGGGCGGTGCCTTATTGCCTCAAGTAAGTAATCCAGGATTCCACATGATGGTTCCTTTGTTAACTTCGTTTCGACCTGTGCAAGTAACTCTACAAACCGACGAAGTGAAAAACGTTCCATGTGGAACTAGCGGAGGTGTTATGATTTATTTCGATCGTATAGAAGTCGTTAATATCTTGGATGCTAACGCCGGTGAGAAATTCCTGAATATCAATAAAACCTTATTTCAATTTGGACATTGTAATTTAGTTTAATGAAAAATTCCCCCATTTATTTTCAGTCTATAATATGGTTCGAAACTATACGGCAGATTACGACCGGACCTTGATTTTCAATAAAGTCCATCACGAGTTGAATCAGTTTTGCTCCGTCCACACTTTGCACGAAGTTTATATCGATCTTTTCGATCAAATTGACGAAAACCTAAAGACTGCACTCCAAAGGGACCTGAACGAATTAGCACCTGGCTTGAATATTCAAGCCGTTCGAGTTACAAAACCAAAAATACCGGAAGCTATCAGAAAAAACTACGAACTTATGTAAATAAAATTACAATTCTTTCTTTATGAGAAAAATCCACTCGAAGACATAATTTTATATTAGTCAAATAAATATTTGTGTTATCTTACAGGGAAGGTGAAAAAACGAAGCTCCTAATTTCTGTTCAGCATCAAAAAGTAGTTGAGAAGGACGCTGAGACGGATAGGAAAAAAGCCCTCATAATGGCTGAGAAAGAGTCACAAGTCGCCAAAATTCAGTACGATCAGAAAATTATGGAGAAAGAATCGCTTCAGCGTATTGCATCCATCGACGACGAAATGCATTTAGCGAGAGAAAAGAGTCGAGCAGACGCAGACTTTTACCAAACGAAAAGGCAAGCAGAAGCAAATAAATTACTTTTGTCCAAGGAATTTTTAGAATTGAAAAAGTACGATTCGCTCTCACAAAATTCGAAGGTTTACTTCGGTCAGGAAATTCCCAAAATGTTTTCATTTGGAGGTTGTTCGAACGATCCTACTTTAGGTTTAAATACACAGTTTCCTGAAAAATCAGAAGCTGAATCAATCAGTCATCAAGAATAATTCCAAAGTAATATATCACTTTAATCGTTATGTAAATTCAGATCCCATTTTTTAAGATGATTTTAAAAATCGAACCTTTATTTCAAGAAATAATTATGTATAGGACTTTTTTACCAAAGTTTTCAGATAACGTTGCCTCTTTCTTAATCTTAAGCGTCATTTGTAATATATCTTCTCTGTCAGCTATGCGTACTTCTGTTTGAAAAAAATGTACTTGGAACTGTGTGATGAGAACTCTGGAGTTTTTGTCATGAATATTTAATAGTTAATTCGAATTCCATTAAGTGTAGATATATTTAATATAATATGTATTTTGTTGAAAATATATATTGAGTGTAAGTTTGAATTAAAAAATGATTAATCCTAGGATTTTTTAGATATGATTAATATTTTTTTATTTTTTTCCTGATTGAAATAAGTCGTGTTATTACATGTGTGTATTAATCGCTTGTAAATATATTATGTAAGTACTTTCACTGTGTCTCTGCCATATTTATAAAATACATATTTTTCATCAGAATTTTGGGATTTTATTCTTCCAGCCTGTACATTTGAAAAGTTTATTGCATACATATTAAGAATTACGATGCCGCTCATGTCGCTGCACCAAATCTAAATGAAATTTGAGTGCTAATGGGATGTTTTTGTTGGTTCGGCTGTCTTTCATTCCACGAACATATTAAGATGAAAATGAAGATGATCGTTTGCACCCTTTTGAAAAGTGTCGATTACAGAATTTTACATTGATGGGTAAGTTACTTTGTAGAAGAAACTATTTACCGTTGCCGTTACATCACGAAAAAATGTAAAAAGTTACTTAAATATTCAAAGCTTATTTCTATCTGTATTCTTTTTTTATTTAATAATTGTTCAAAAATTTTGTTTGAGTTTCATTTTTTTTATAAAAAATTTTGGATTGTTGTGTTGTATAATAAAAAAGGCTCTATGTTTCTTTGACATCCAACGAATATTTAGAGACAAAAGTAAAATAACAGATCGAGTCCTTGAAGAAAAAATTAGATTTTTCTATTGCATAAATTTTGCATTAAATCGATAAAATCAACTTTAGTCGGAAAGGACCAAATTGATTGATTTTATTTTCTTCTTGAAAGGCCTGATCGATTATTTTAATAACCACTTCAAAATATGAACCTAATATGATCGTGAGATGGCAGACAAACATAATAAAAAAAAATTTTTCAATCCCATTAGCATCAATTTTGATTTAGCCTGAATTCCTCAACAAGATATTGCAATTAAATTTGTTTTGGTTATTTGGAATCGCCGCGCAAAATATCAGTTGCGCATGCGCATGTCACGCACATTGATGTGTCAAACAATTTTGGCGAATGTTGTCAACAATTTTATATTGTCAGATTATCTTCTAGTGAAATAATAAAACCGTCTGAAATAATTCTTCAAAATGACAGCAGTGAGTATAGAGAACAATACTTGATGATTTTTCTATTTTCGATTAGTCAGTACAGTTTTAAAGACCAGTAAGCAGATTTGGAGGTTATTTGTTGATGAATGCGTTTGCGAGTTTTGACAGCAGCAATTTTAATTTATTTTTTATAGGAAACAAAAAAGTTCTTATACGAACTTCTTAATAGTGTTGAAGGTCTCTACAGTATATTAATAACAGATCGAGATGGAGTTCCAGTTTTATCGGTTGCAAATGATGTAGCACCAGAATTAGGGATGCGAACTAATTTTCTTTCTACCTTTACCATGGCCACAGAACAAGGAAGTAAATTAGGCCTGGGGAAGAATAAGAATGTCATGTGCATGTATAGTACTTATCAGGTAATTTCTTCGTTAATATATTTATCTAAGTTAACGGTTTTGAGTGAAAAATAGATTCTGTGAGGCAGTATAAGAAATTTTGGAAATCAAATTAGATCGAGCTTTCTAATGCATCCCAATAAAACTTATGTACGTATTTGTTGGTACAGGCATTTGAAACCTCTTCGAATTCGTTCCAAAAATTACATACTCGAGTTGAAGTGTTTTAAAATTTTGAATCGAACTTCAAACACTTTAATTGACAAAATTGCAATCTGAATTCATGATTATACGTTATGCAATTAATTTGAAATTCAATTGCTTCTTAACTTATAATTTTGGCTCTTTTTTTAACTTTTGTTCATGAAAAGTTACTTCTATAATAACGGAAAAGTATTTATCATTGAATCAGTCAAAAAAGATAGTGTAAAATAAGAAATGGAATTCCAACTAATTTCAGCTTTTTAAACATATTTATTCTTTCAGGTGGTTCAAATAAATAAACTTCCCTTGGTAGTCAGTTTTATCGCTAGTCACACATGCAACACAGGGCACATTCTCTCTCTCGAGGGTAAAATTGACCCAATCTTAAGCAGTTTGAAAAATGCCGTGGCGGAGGCCTGATGGTTACCTGTTGTGCATTACGGGTGATGAAAGGAAATTCTGGACTAAAAAGATTCTCTCATACTCTATCTATATAAGTCAAAATGAGAGTATATTAAATACATGAAGATATCCTAGAATTTTATTTTTCGTGGAAAAGAACTGATCATTGAACTGTCTACAAAATGTTAATATTTTTTCTACAAAATCTTCACGTAGAAATAATTTGCAGATCTTCATGAAAACTATAGGCATTTTTTACGGTATATAGAATTTCTGCTCTTCCAGTAAATTTGAACTGTTAAAAGGGTGAAGATTTACTTTTTTTGTAAATCTTCAAATGGTATATAGCTTAATATTAAGAATACACTGTACATAAAATCTTGGTGTTAGTATCAAGTTAATTTTGTATAAAGTTGAAGGCGAATAAGAAAGACTAAGTGAGCTCGTATTTTTATTTTTCAATATTTTCACTTTTGATCAATACTGTTGTTTTTCTTCTTTCTTTATTTTGACTCGAAATATTTGTTCATCCTTCAAAATTCGCCTATTTAATTTGCATATAAGTCTAGCGGTCATAACGGATAAGGTAAAGGTTTCCCTTCGAGGCCGTTTATGATATTCTGAGCAGCTATCATTGCCATATCTTCTCTTGTTTTAACAGTTGCACTTCCCAGATGTGGAAGAATTACTGAAATGAAATGAGAGGAAGACAAATAAATGAAAATTAGGCTTCACCTTCTAGAAGGTGTTTTAAAAAAAAATCAAGATAAGATTTGATTAGAATTTCTGATTATTTTTGTTTCACAGAGAAACAATGCTTTTTCTCACCAGCATTTGGAAGTTTTAAAAGTTCATGATCAGGTGGTAAAGGTTCTGGATCTGTTACATCAAGTCCCGCAGCAAAAATCGTCTGATTTTTCAGTGCTTTCACTAAAGCATCAGTCTTTACGACTTTTCCTCTCCCCACGTTCACAAACACAGCATTTTTCTTCATCATTGTGAATCTTTCATCGTCAAACATCTCGAAAGTTTCAGAATTTAATGGCGTCGCAACAACAATGACGTCGCTTTTTTCAAGAAGTTCATCCAGTGAAACAAATCTTGCTCCAAGGTCATCGCCTGGAAGAAAAATCAAGTGCTGGTGGCCGAACACAAAATTCTTTCAAGTTTCTTCTCAAGCAGAAGGTACTTTTTATTTACCATCTTTTTTTCTCGAATGTCCTGTATAAAGAAATTGACCGACTTCGAAGCCTTGGAGTCTTTTTAAAATTGCCTTGCCAATATTTCCGAGTCCAACAATTCCTATTGTCGACCCACGTAAGTCGTACCCAACCAGCCATTGAAAGTTTTTTTTTACATCGCCACTGCGAGAAAGAAGGGAATATTTCATTTCAAATTAAAATGAGTGAAAAAATAAAGTGAACAAACTTTTCCAATTTCAATCTTCCTTCATGGGCACGTCTTGCAGCACTTAGAATTAAAGATATGGCCATTTCGGCAACTGCAACGGTCGAGGCATGGGGACAATATCCCACTTTAATTCCTCTCCTTTTAATTTCAGGAAGATCCAAATGCTCGTATCCAACAGACAAAGTTGCTATTACTTTTAAATTAGGTCCTGATAAAGAATAATTTTCGAGACATTAAAACTATTAATTATTAAATCACGAGGGGTTGACCGCTTGACTTTTAAATGTACACTGTACAGGATATTTTAGATCATTTTCAAAATTTCGCAGAGATTTTGAAGAATTTCACAAATTTTATGCTAGTTATGTAAAATTTTTACCTGCTACATCGAGGAATTCACTATCCACTTTTGTGTGAGGAAAAGGCAGAAATAATGCTTCGTGTCCTGGAATAGCTTTCAAAATTTCTTCCCTTGTATGGCAATGAGACTCGATGGCAGTCACATTGAATCTAGAATTTCAACTTTATTGATTACATTTGAATTCCGGTATGGGGCCAACCAGGCATTGCTTTCATTTTTAGATTCACTTTTGATTTTAAAAAAGATTTGAATTAATTACATTCTCAACACAATGAGAAGGTATTGGTTTTATGTAAAAATTGACTTTCGCGGAATTTATGAAATCTCCACATTTTGAGACCTCCTGATTCCGAAAAAGTAGATTTACGTTGGTGTCTGTCGGTCTGTTGTCGTCTGTATACACGATAACTTTCGAAAGAATGATCATATTGGATTGTGCTTTGGCACACTTTTTCACACCCGGAAAAGAAAAGAGGAGTTCGTTAACCAGCTATTTTGGATGAAAAATCGAAGAGGGGGAGCATTTTGAACATTTTTTTGGACTTTTTTTCCAAGATTCAAAAATTGTAAGTACGGTTTCTTATAGAAGGTAAAAAGTGAAACAATTTATCCTCATGATTTTTTTGGATGAAAAAACAAAATTGCTAGAGTTGTGGCATTTTAAAAATTCGAAAATATAAACGAAAATGACAACTTTTAGCCAAACAACGCAAGATATAAAAAGAAGTTTGAAGGAAAAAAATGTTTCTTTTTGGGAGCCCTCCAGGATGATCTCTACAACTCTTCGAGTTTTCCCGAAAAATTGTTTGGTCAAACTATGTAAGGTATCTACGGGAAAATATAAATGAACTAAACTATAAAAATGGAATAATGGAATTTTCGAAAAAATGACTGAAGCTAAACACAGAAGATTAATAGAAAAAAGTTATTCACCCGAAAATTTTCTGTAGATTTGTTAGAATTTTCCCATCGGACGCGTAGTGTTTCTTTCAATCGTGAAAAATAAAATAAAAATTGAGAGAATTCAGCTTCGAGAAACTTTGACTGGGTGCACAGCACGAGACACGCGATGAGAATGTATTCGCTGGAGAAGCTTTACCAAAAGAGAATTTATGCTCACAAAATTGAAGTAGTTGACATTTCGCTTTTGAGTTTCACAAGCTCTATATACAACTGTAGGGAGGTGCAAAAGCCGAGCGCGGTGGGTGAGGTGAGATTATCATCGAGCGCGAAGCGCGAGATCCGAAAGACGCGCGCCCTAGACGTGATCAAACTTGCGATCAAATCTGCCCGCGCGGCGGGCAGTTTTTTTTTTATTACTTTTATAAATGTAATATTTTTATCTCTATACTTCAAAAAAATTTTGCTGGACTTACTTGCTTCTAAGTAGATTGAAAGCAGCCTCAGGTACTTCTTTACAGCTTTTGACCAAAACGCGCGCCTTTTCCATCTTTTATTCAAAATATGAAAACATATATTCTTTTTTTTTAGAAATAATTACCACCGTTATTTGTTATATCCAATGTTACATGAGCAGATACTGGACTAGAACAAATATATGAAACTAATTTCGATCCAAAAAGTAATCCTGATTGATAAGATAAAATGTTTTCACATGTTTAACATGTGAATCATGTTTAATGCTTATCGAATACCAGATATTTTTCAGAATGAAGAAACACGGATAAAAAAAACTTGTTGTTCACACGTGATCGATTATCAGATTCCAACTTAGGGGCAGCACCTTCACAACCTTACAAATGCGGGAAAATATGAATAAATTTGTTGTAGATCTGTGATTATTACTTAAATCTCATTTTTAAGGTTGAAAAGCTTCTTGAAAATGTATGACTGTACGGGTTTTATCGATGATATATCCAATTCCAAAGTTCTCCAGATCAAAAAAAATTTTACGAAATTAAAATCAAATTGTAGAATCATGTAGGATAGCAGTTTTGTTCAATCTTCCGATTTTTTATTGATCTAAATATGAACTTTTCTGAATTGAATGCTTCAGGTATTTAATATCAATCGTTTCAACTTCGTATACATTTTTAGGTTCGATCAAATTTGAGAACTTGAATAACTCCTTTATTTTCTGAGCATTTCGTTCTCTTGAAAACTATTGTATTGCAATTTTTTCAGAAAAATAGTGCAAGCATTAAAACAGGTTAGAAGATTTCAAAATCAAATTACTTTTAAATGTTCAGGATTCATCCTGATGATCGGGTTTTAATTAATGATATTAGAAGAACATAGGGGAGTTGGGATTTCCTGATAATGTCCCAGAGAGTCAATCCATTATTTAGCAAAAAATACTTTTTAATTTGTGTAAACCAAATAACCGAGATTGAAGATATAAAAATTCAATTTCAATTATGCATACAGGAATATTTGATATCAATCGAATTTTCTACTGCAGTATTTTTGAGCAATTCCTATTCTTTAATATGTTACAAAGGAAAAATCATCGGCTATTTTTCCAGGGCATCCCAAATTTTCCGGGCTGCTGCTTTCTCCATAGTGTTTCGAGTATTGATTGTAGCACTTCCCAAATGTGGTACAATTTCTAGAAAAAACAATTTAAACAAATATTAATATGCCTTTTTATCATAAAAATGTTCTTTCAGGTATGGGATTCTGATTTTTCGATTCTTGAAGTGATATGAGATAAAAAATTTGACTAACCGTCATGGGGAAGTCCCAGAAGTTTATGATCAGAAGGGAGAGTTTCTGGATCAACGACATAAAGTCCAGCAGCAAAAATCGTTTCTTTTAGAGCACTGACCAGAGCATCAGCATCGACGACCTTTTCTCTTCCCACGTTCACAAAAACAACATTTTTCTCCATTTTGGCGAAAGTATTATCATTACATATTTTAAGGGCTTCTGTAGTTAATGGAGTTGCTGCGATAAAGAAGTCACTCTCTTCAAGAAGTTCATCGAGGGATTCAAACTCTGCACTTAGATCGTCATCTAGAAATATAAATAATTCAATAATTAAAATTGAAATTGTTGATATTTGATTATTCCATTCAATATTGTTTTTCGGTGAAAATTGTCTACCAGCCTTCTATTGTGAATGTCTCGTGAAAGACGATTTTTCCAATTCCAAATTTTTTGGGTCATTAAGCAGTTGTTTGACCAGCTATGTCAATCCAGCAATGCCTATTGTTGATCTCTTTACATCGTGCCCTAACACCCATTGTGGGCTGCTTTCTATATCTCCCCTTCTCAAAAATGAATTTTCCATATTAAGTACACTGGGATTGCGCGATTTGTCCAATAGCGGGTTACAGTGGTGGAATATCAAGTTGGCGACATCTCGGAAAAAGAACGTATTTACTCCGAATTAAAAAATCTGCCCGCAGCGCGGGCACATTCTCATCGCGCGCTTCGCTCGCAAGTTTCAGCGTGCCTAGGGCGCGCGTCTGTTGGATCTCGCGCTTCGCGCTCGATGGTAATCTCACCTCGCGCTCCGCGCTCGGTTATGGATTTACCTCGCGCTACTCGCTCGGCCCTTGTACCTCCCTACAGTTGTATATAGAGATTGTGAAACTCAAAAGCGAAATGTCGACTACTTCAATTTGATGAGCATAAATTCTCTTTTGTTAAAGCTACTCCGGCTTCAACGAACACACTTTCATCGCGTGTCTCGTGCTGCGCACTCGATCATAGTTTGTCCAAAGTGGTAGAGAAGTTTTGTTGCCTAATTTTTTTCACATGTTGTGTAGTTTTTCTAGAAATCAAATGTTTTAATTTTTGATTTTATTTTTCACGATTGAAAGAAACACTACGCGTCCAATGGGAAAAATTATAACAATGCTACAGATATTTTCCGGGTGAATAACTTTTCTCTATCGATCTTCTGTGTTAGCTTTAGTCATTAAAAAAAAAATTTTATTATGTCATTTTTATAGTTAATTTTCCTGATTGAAATAAATTCATTTTATTGTTTTTTATAAATGAAGCAGAAACAACTTTTCCCGTGTCTTACATAGTTTGAACAACAAATAAATCTCCCTATTTTCATTATTCTTTGTGCGACCAAAATTCGAATTTTCGATTTTTCGAGAAAACTCAAAAAATTGTAAAGATCATCCTGGAGGGCTCCCAAAAAGAAAAATTTTTTTTCTTCAAACTTTTTTTTATATCTTGCGTTGTTTGGTTAAAAGTTGTACTTTTTTTTTATATTTTCGAATTTTGAAAATGCCACAACTCTAGCAATTTTGTTTTTATCCAAAAAAATCACGAGGATAAATTGTCTCACTT
>WSXT02210057.1:0-17852 GCA_011762715.2 Neuroterus valhalla
CTATTTCTCGCTATTTCCTTCGAACTCGCTCCTTACCGTTGACTATTTTATTTAAATAAGCTGAAATAAAAACTTTATACTTATAATTGTAGTTTTCTTGGGTCGTTCTTATTTTAGATACTCGAATCTATTTCAAATCCTTATTTTAATTATAATTTCGATATTCAGAAGTGACTTGCCCCTCGGAGTCAACGTTCTTAGAGATGCAAGCCTCTCAAGAAGTCTTTAGTGGTAAAGTTGCCGTTTTTGAAACAAGCCCTCCAAAAGTGTCATTCAACATGATTGCATAAAATTTTCTACTGAAACTAAGGAAATAAAGGATTCCTGGTTAAATGATGAATTTAACGTCATTTCCTGGTTCGTTCGCGCAGCTTTTGGAAAACCAGTCTAGGGTGGTCCTCCAAAAAAGCATAAGAAAAATTCTTTTTCGAATTTTTATGCAAAATGCCCGGAAAGTGGTTCGAATCCACAAAAAAATAAACGCATTTCTTTTTCTTTTATTCTTTTCAAATATCAACCCCATAGGTCTGTTTTATAGGGTCCCGAAAAACCCCCATAAGTGGAAAAATGGGTTTTTCAAATTTTTGGCGCTAATCATGATTTTTTTGCGGTTTTTTTTTTTGTAACGCAGATTGTTTCGAATACATGAAATACTACTTATTACTGATAATTAGATGTTTGATTAAATCACTTTATTATTATTTTCATAAACTTTCTCTTAGAAAAGGGCTAGAAAGTAAAGGTTTTTTTCTGAATTTTTCAACTTATTTTTAACGTTTCAGTTACAGCGAGGTAATAATCAATTGAATTTAACAAAAATGATTGTTTCAACAATTTGGAATGAATTATAACAATATTCTCTTAGAATAATGCTACAAAGTTGCAGGTTTTTCTGAAATTTTCAACTTTTTAGCCACTATCCATTTTAAGTAAGTAAATATTTAAGTTGATTCAGCAAACATAATTGTTTAAACAAATTGTAAATGTTTACAGCTATCTTCTTCTAGATTAATACTAAATAGTTGCGGTTTTTTTCTGAAATTTTTAACGTTTTATCCCTTTTCAATTAGATTGAAGTAATAATTAATTCATAATTAGGAAATAATTGTTCAAACATTTTATTATCATTGCTAATAATATTTTCTTTTCTTGATGATAGAAACTTGCGGTTTTTTCTCAAATTTTCAACTTTTTGTCCACTTTTCACTTGTGGTGAGTTGATTTTTATTTTAATTTAACAAAAATAATTGTTCAAACAAATTATTATTGTTTATGGGTATCTTCTCTTAGATCAGCGCTAAAAAATTGCGGGTTTTTCTGAAATGTTAAACTTTCCTTTATCTTTTTTGTTGGGAACAACTAATAAATAAACATTAGAGAGAATCATATTTTGAATAGTATTGTACAGTTTTAAGTATATTATTTTTGTTCTTCTCTCAATGTAAAAAAAAAAGGTAAATAGAATAAAAAAGCTGAATTCATTCAGTGAAATTTGAATTTTCTACTAAATTATGGGTCTTCATCGCAAAAATTGAATTTTTAAGAGAGTAGTTCAACTTTCAACAAAGAGTTGAACTTTCGACCTAAAAATATAAATTTTTAATCAAAAATTTATGGTTGATATTATAGAAAAAACATTTTTATTTTAAATAAAAAACAATCTAATTTAACCAACAATTAAATCAATTCAATCTAATTCATTCTAATTGAATTTCATTCGAATTCCGTTCAGTGCAAAGTTAAATATTTCACAAAAAAACACAACTTTCTAGCACTTATCTATGAGAAAATGGTTATAAACAATAATAAATTGTTTAAATAAGCATTTTTTTAGTTAACTCGCATTAATTATTACTTCACTAGTGGAAAGTGGACAAAAATTAATTAATTAAATTAAATATTAACTCACTTCAAGTAAAAAGTGCCAAAAAGTTAAAAAATTCCAAAAAAACCGCAAGTTCCTATCATTAGGCACAGGAAATATTATTAGCAAAGATAATAAATTGTTTAAACAATAATTTTCTAATTATGAATTATTATTACTTTAATCTAATTGGAAAGGGATAAAACGCTAAAAATTTCAGAAAAAACCGCAAGTATTTAGTATTAATCTAGAAGAAGATAACTATAAACATTTACAATTCGTTTAAATAATTATCATTTCTGCTAAATTAAATTAAATAATTACTTAATTTAGGTGAAAAGTGGACAAAAATTTGAAAATTTCAGAAAAAACCGCAACTTTGTGGCATTATTCTAAGAGAATATTGTTACAATTATTACAAATTATGTAAACAAATATTTTTGTTAACTTTCTTTAAGTATTACCTCGCTCCAACTGAAACGTTGAAAACAAGTTGAAAAATTCCGAAAAAACCTTGACTTTCTAACCCTTTTCTAAGAGAAAGTTTATAAAAATAATAATAAATGGTTTAAACAATGTAAATAAACATCTAATTATCAGTAGAAAGTAGTATTTCATGTATTTGAAACAATCTGCGTTAAAAAACCGCAAAAAATCATAATTAGCGCCGAAAACCCAGATTTCACTTATGGGGGTGTTTGGGACCCTATAAAACAGACTTATGGGGGTGATATTTGAAAAGTAATAGTTTATTCGCATTCTGTGACTAATTGTGAAGAGAAATGGTGAATTTCGAACTCGAAACACCTAATATTGAGAATTCTGAATAAAATTTACAAAAACGTCTTTTTTTCTTATGGGAATTACGTGTTAAACCTCTTGCGCCACCTCCAAATATGATTTTTAAAAAAATGCGTTTATTTTTTTGTGGATTCGAACAAATTTCCGGGCGTTTTGCATGAAAATTCGAACAAAAAAGTTTTGGACCACCCTAGTGACCACTCTGACCATAATTTGAATAATTTGATCAACGAGCCTTTGTTGGAACTAAATCTTTGCTAATATACAAATCGCTCGATACGGGCCGACGAAAAATCCGCTTTGCAGTAAATTTTTTGGTAACTCGCCAATACTAGCGTACTGCTCTTGTTTCCTTTAAAAGTACACAATATACACCAATGCGGCTGTAATCGCCCGGTAGTAAACCTCGTTACGTTTACAGCTCAACGGCCCCATAGTGCTAAAACTAGAGAGTGCTAGTTTCATCAACCCCGCTCATTAGCGCTGAATTCTCTTTTCTAATTAGTGTTAACCTCCGGTCAAGTTGCGAGAATTTATTCAACTTACGGTATCTCTCTTCTAATGATCCAAGTTAGAACTTGAGACAATTTTGTGGCTTCTACACTGAAAAAATTTTTTTTTTTTCAGCATTCTACCTAGCAAGTCTGTAAAGAGCACCTACATTCTTCACCTAGAGTATCCACTTGAACTTGATTGGATGTAACACCTAAGCAAATCCATTCTTATTTGGGAATAGAAATATAGATATGAGGGCTAAATTTTTTATTTTCCCTAGCGATATTTTCTCAACTAGAAAATTTATGTACCACAGATAAATAATAAGGAACTACGAAAAACAGCGATACTTTTTACCTGAAACAGCTAAAATTCTTTGAGATACACCTAAACATTTTTTTCAGTGTAAATATGAGT
The DNA here is from genome assembly GCA_011762715.2 of Neuroterus valhalla. Classification (NCBI taxonomy): domain Eukaryota; kingdom Metazoa; phylum Arthropoda; class Insecta; order Hymenoptera; family Cynipidae; genus Neuroterus; species Neuroterus valhalla. The sequence goes on from WSXT02210057.1 coordinate 3,578, forward strand.
GGCCGGATGCAATAAGGGGACGAGCGCTTGAAAACGCTAAAAAGTATTGTCCAAACGTCTTGTGATATCAAAATTTCCAAACTAAAAAATTAAAATAAAAATTCATTTTATTTTCTGATAATAAAAATGAAAAAGTGATAAAACAATATTGCCAAATCGAATTATTTTTTCAAACATAAATCGTCTCGACTCAGACAAATATTATTGAAACTTTTAGAAATTTATCATACACATGCATTATACCCTAGCGATGCCTACAATGTGAAGAAACAATTAAAAACTGCCAATTGTACAATAATGATTAATTGCAAAAGGAGAACTGACGGCAAGCACGTTTTCTTAACTTTGACGAAGAAAAGTATCGAGTGAAGTCTTCAAAAATTAAACATTGAAAAAGGCTGCCTTTCCCCCTATCTAATAGAAAATCGACTGTTTATATTTTTTAGGATATTTCGTTGTTTCCAGTGAATAAGCAAATAAATCAAAATAGGAAAATTTGTGCTGTGCAAGTTGTTTCATCCTTTATTTTGTTTCCTTCGTTTAATTGATAAAGAATGTAAACAAACCGTCTCATGCCTAAAGGCATTTCAAAACAAACATTTCAAAACAAATGTTTTGAAATTTTTCCTGTGAAAAAGGTGCATCATCCCAAATTGTAGATCGCTCTCTGATTCATTAGACTGAATTGAATATTATATTTTTGTCCTGAGACTGTAAAACGATATAATTCGTAATTTCTAGTTACTTTTAAGTTTTGGAATTATGCCAGAACTTCAAATACATTGTTACACTTGTTTATCATAATTTCTGATCATTTATCATACATTTTATAGAAGTTTTAACACAGGAACATTAGAATTAGACACTCTCTTTATTACTTCTAAACCTTTTCATACTGTATCACAAATATAATCACTTTTTCTTCAACACATGCATGAAAACCACGGGTTTTCGAGCGTGTGAAGCGAGCCAGAAGTTGCTGTTTCCAGAGAAGGGGAAAAAACTGGAGAAAAAACTCCTAGCAGGGGAAAAAAATCCAGCTGAAGGGAAAAAAACTCGAAACCCCGTGTATTCATGCATTTTCTTCAACACATGCATGAAAACCACGGGTTTTCGAGCGTATGAAGCGAGCCAGAAGTTGCTGTTTCTAGAGCAGGGAAAAAACGGGGGAAAAGACTCCTAGCAGGGAAAAAAACTCCAGCTGGAGGGAAAAAAACTCGAAACCCCGTGTATTCATGCATTTGTTGAAGAAAATATCGTATGCACCAATGGATAGACGCGTTTTTTGTCTATCCCTAGGTGCATAATATACTATGTTGAAGAAAATACCGTATATCTTCAGCACACTCGACCTTCGACACGTTCGGTAAACATCGCACTCGACAAAAAACGCATCTGTCTGTCCCTACTTGCATAATATACTATTCTTGGCAGATTCTCATTTATCATGAATTTCACTGCTTTGTAGAATATTAATAATTATATGCATTGGTGCAGTTCTTTGTCTTAAAAAGCTAAGCAATCCAAGTTTTAAACATTAATCACATTTTGGCTTTTTCTTAGCTTGTTTTATCAGTGTATTCTTCACCAAGTTCTCGTAAAATGGACGAGATTTTAGACTTATAAAACTCAATAATTTTCAACGTTTTCTAATTTCTCTTCAGTTATTCCACACGAAATATGTAGGAATATGGCTTTGAATTGATACATGAAGTATAAACACATTTTTTAGTATAAACTTGTGATAAAATGAGTCCAATAAAAATAATTTGCATCTACACACTATTTGCTTGTAGAAACGAGGTATAAAGTAGCGATTTTTTCTGAAATGTCCTACTTACTTTCAACGTCTCAGCTGCAGTGTGGAAATATTTAATTAGAGTTTACGAGAAGTCGTTGTTAAAAAGAAGTCATTTTTATTTAGAACAATGATCTGCTCTTAGAAAGATGCAAGAAAGTTTTGGATTTTTTCCAAAATTTCTCAATTTTTTGGTAATGGACAAATAATGAATAACCAAGGGAATAATCTGCAAGAAATATTAATTTCAAGAAAAAGAATGTCTTACAACAGAAAAGAAGATAGAATGGGATTATAGGGACCTAATCTACATTTGGCGGGAATACCGCGCGCCATCTCACGGATTTTTACCCTGAACTCTAGGGTGAGGTGAGCCTGCGAGCCTGTGTAATCACATAGGAAAGCACATATTTCTCAAAATCATTTTATTTGAATTTAGGGCCTCGAAATGACCAGAAGAGTGTCTACAATAATGAAAAACTTGTTCCAAGAAATAAATAAAGATTTATTCCGGAAGGAGAGCCTTCGTAAAGGGCAATGTTTATTGAGAAGTTTTCACGTTAGCGACGTTTATGAGACAGCTGATGACAATGATAGCAAAGTGTTTGGAACAGTTTTGCGACAATAATTATTTTTAATTTACAATTATTGATTAACTCAAAAATACATTGATGCTATCCCGTAAAGCCAATAGGCATAACATATTATAGTACAAAATTTGAACGAGTACTTCGAATTATTCTAATTTTATTTGAACCGTTTGCAATAATAGCGAGTAAATCTCGATAAGTTTATAATTATATTTCTGCTACTAACAGGAGAGTTATTTATTTTTCTTCCATGTACACATTCAAGAATTAGTTTCTGTAGAATCAAATACAGTCTAATAATTTTCAAAATAGATGTAAATTCCACAATATTTTCTTGCTTCATTTTCAATTTGTAATTTTAAAAGATAATCATTGAAAATAAGTGAAATATACATCGTTTATTGTAAATTTCAAAATATGTTGTGCCTTATGATCAAATTACTGAAAACAAAGAAAGAACATGAACTTCAATAAGTACATGTATATATGTACTTACTGAAGTTTATTTCTTTCATTTTGACACAGGTCATTTTCAAATCTGACAATAGTGTTGTGCCAGCTTAACACACCTGATGAAACAACTTGCACAGCACAAATTTCCCTATTTTAATTTATTTGCTAATTCACTGGAAACAACGAAATATACTAAAATATAAAGCAGTCGATTTTCTATTAGATAAGGTGAAAAACAGCCTTTTTTAATGTTCAATTAAAATAAAAAGAAAGGTTGAATTTGCAAACGACGCAATCGTATACAGCGTCACCAGTTCTCTCACAAAATGGATATTTCCGTCAATTTTCAATGAATCGACCTAAAAATTTCTAGAAATCTTCCTCCGATATCAAGGAACAAATGTCTCACTGAAAGTTGTTTCAACTTTTAAGTTCACTCGATACTTTTCTTCGTTGAAGCTAAGAAAACGTGCCTACCGTCAGGTCTCCATTTACAATTGATTATTATTAAACAATCGGCATTTTTTACTTGTTTCTCCACATTGTAGGCATCGCTAGGATATAATGCATGTGTATACCGAATATCAAAAAGTTTCAAGAATATTTGTCTGAGTCGAGACGCCTGTTTAAAAAAGATGATTTGCGGTGACTACTGTAGTTGAGCGTAGAATTATCTGAAATCAAAATAGTCAAGTTATTTTGAAAAAATATAAATTTTTCCCGACCCCAACGGTTATTTTCACTTCATTTTTTTTACATCAAGGTTGTTTTACACCTACGAAATGGCGGAATTTTTTGTCTGAAATCGTTATTTTGACTTCAAACAACCGCCAAAAGCTGACAAAAATGAAAAAATGAATGCTAACTGTCGGGAAAAACTTACATTTTTTCTAAATAACTTGACTATTTTGATTTCAGATAATTAGTCCGGGCGCTGGAGAGGGGTTGCCGTATACACTTCTATGTCCAGTCGGAGACTTTGTTTATTTTTATGTTTTTTGGTGTGGAAAATCGATCTTTTGAGGTCTCTGGGCCCAAAACCCTCCAGTTTTAATGTTATTAACAATTTAATTGTTTAAATCGATATATCTTGTCGTCTGCAACATTTACGGAATTTCCGATCGTGAAAACGCGCTCTTTTCGCAATCATTCGATCATAATTCAGCTTATACAATTGCTATTGAGACTTATGATAGCTCATTTTGGAGGATTTATCTGTAGCTTTGATTTGAGCCCTTGGCGACCTATTTCCGAGCTCTAGGAACAATTTTACAGCCATCCAAATGTGATATTTTTACCAAAAAATGACAGTGTCAATTGTTTATGTCCCTCTCGTTCAATGAATTCTAAATAATATCTGGAAAAAAGTCATCCCATATTGTTCCTCAACAAAAAACAAAAATTTTAAGCCGTAGTAGCGATTTCCAAGATGAGTAGTTGCTGAACAATCGCCTTTTTTGTAGCGCCTGCACGGCGCACCCGCGCCATGCGCGTCTCTGAAATCGGAGCCTCAATCGACTGGCCGCTACAAAAACGGCGGTTATTCAGCAACTACTCACCTTGGAAATCGCTTCTAGGTCTTAAAAGTTTCATTTTTTGTTGAGGAACAATATGGGATAACTTTTTCTCCGATATTATTTAGAATTCATTGAACGAGAGGGACATAAACAATGGACACTGTCATTTTTTGGTAAAAACATCACATTTGGAGGGCTGTAAAATTGTTCCCAGGGCTCAAAAATAGGTGACCGAAAGCTCAAATTAAAGCTACGGATAAATCCTTCAAAATAAGCTGTCATAAAACTCAATAGCAATCGTACAAGCTGAATTATGATCGAATGATTGCGAAAAGAGCGCGGATTCACAATATTTTTGCACTTGTTTGCCCGAAACTTTTGTTCCAATCCAAATTTTTTTCAAAGATAGAAGTGAAAAATGTTCGTAATGAAATTTACAATCAATCCTTTCGATCAAAAATTCCTTAAATGTTGCAGACGAGAAGATATATCGATTTAAACAATTAAATTGTTATTAACAAAAAAAATGACGGGTTTTGGGCCCGGAGACCTTACAAAATCGATTTCTCGCACCAAAAAACATAAAAATAAACAAATTCCCCGACTGGACATGGAAGTTTATACGGCAAGCCCTCTCCAGCGCCCGGACTAAATTCTAGGCTCAACTACAGAGGTCACCGCAAATCATCTTTTTTAAACAAGCGTCTTCAAGCTTCGTCTCTAGCTCATTTCTCAATATTTTTCTACAAAAAAAAATTCCTAAATGTTGTTTTTACGATGCTTTATTGGGAATTTAAAGTTGCAATGCGAGACCTAATGGCTATCTAGCGAACCAACCAACATGGCTGCCTATGGGATTCACGTAGCATTGTTTACATGCGTGTTGCACTCAAATAACGCGATAATAATTAATTTGGTGTCAGATTAATCAGTTAGAAGTACATAAGAAGTTTACAAAGTTAATATAAGATCTTAAAAATGGAATTCTTCTGGAACCGTAGAAAGGGGAACGATACTCGTAAAGGCAAAGTATGATGTGTTGTCAATTGTGACTCAAAAAAAAATATCAACACTAATTTGAGTAACCATAAAGTACTAAAATTTGGCAGTGGTACTGTTACAGTGAAAGATCTCTTTTGGAGATAGCATTTTTGTTGATAAACGTTCCGAATGGTTAAAGCGACTCAAAATTCAAGATACTGATCAACAAATACTAGTTTGCTCTCTGTATTTCAGCGTTGATGATTATGTATTTCCTTGTTTGTTTTTTATACACTTATTACGCGATTATTAAATAGAATTATCATCATGATCATTCAATAAAATCTATGGATCGTGCCAGCTTTGCAAGTGCTGTCCATGACAGTGACAGACTCTTGTTTATTGATCTCACTGCGTTGTTATTATTATTACAAATTATCGCTCTTTCACCTTCGATCATGTTTCTGGAAGACGGCGTTGCAACAGTATACTCACACAATGTTTTTAGAAGGAGTAGCAACATTTTTATCACATTTGAATTATACTTTACTTGAATAAACGTGTTAAGACTAATGCTAACCATATGCCTGCCGAATCCCATAAGCAGACATGTTTGTTTTGATACAGCAGCGCCTCTTTGCCTGCGGTTCAAGTAAATGTATTTAAATCATTTAATGATTTAAATACATTTACTTGAACTGGATCTTCAGAAAAAATTCGTAAAAAAAGTGTTTTTTTTTCACCCGTTATTCCTTACTCCCCCCCCCCCCCACCACACCAAAAAAAGCATTATATAGGTTAAGGTAAGTTAAAGCGGGGAACAAATTCAGTATTTTATAGGGGCGTTCTTTTACGCAGATATCCAACTGTTTACGCATATACAACAGCAGTAAATACTATGCAATTTTGAAAACAGAAGGCTGATTTTAACAAAGCTAAAAGACCTCTAGCTCAATACCCTATAGTCTTTCACTCTTATCATTCTGTACGCGCCACGTTCTTGAGTATTACTCGAGCGTTGCATGACCGGTCCTACCTTACCTAGAAAAGCAAACGCTTTTTACGCATGAACACACACACACACACACCCATACACACGTGGCCGTAGAGGACACGCAGTTGAAGTCTTACAGAATGGCTGTTGTAAAAATATGTGGAAAAAGACGAAGAACGAAGACGAAGACGGGAACCTTGCCGGGGGCGGTCACTGGCCCCAGTGAACGGCCACCATCACGAAGACCGTTCCCCACCACTCCCGTCATCGTGCCTCTTTCAGGGAGAATAATAATGGGAATTATGGTGGAGCCGAAAAAAAGGCCTCTTCCTGCTGATAAAAGTCTCGCTCTTCATGGTGTGAAATTCACAATGTTACAGAATACCAAGAACAATGTCAATGCGAGAAGACGACTTTGCTTCGAAAATGAGGACAGCTGGGAATAAGGTTGTCAGATTCAGACCAATCTGAAAATTGGTTAGTCTACCAAGTGAGCAATTATATATCCGAAAATGGTCAACGAAGAACCAACAAGAAGGATGAACAGGGAGTAAAACAACAAGGATGTATAAGGAGGAAACAACAAGGATGAACAAGAAGCAAACAACATGGATGCAAAAGAAGCCTCACATCGAGGCCGAACAAGAAACAAACAAGGAGGATGAACCCTTCTAAGTATTCAGCACAACTAGAGGTGTACAAAAGAGGCAATTTTTTTCTATATTTTGTAAGAGTTTTAAGAGAGAGAAGATAAAAGATTGAACTCACTGAAGTCTAAAAATTTGGAATAATAAATGATACGAGTTTCAAGATCCATCTGGAGAAAAAACAGTCCAGTGCGATTTTTGAAAAAAGGGGGGATGATTCCTTAGACTTGCCGTGAGAATTTAAAGCGATAGAAACGCCTGTGAGAAGGCTTTTGAGGTAGCCGTAATCTTCATGGAACAGTTGGTTCTCGTGAAATCGTTTGCCCATTGTTTAGCGTAATTAGCATAGAAATAATCAAGCTTCATCGTCGCCATCCGCTCAAGAGTTCTTATGTTATGTTTAGAATGATGTCTGCTAAGTTCACCGATTTCTTCTGTCGAGTCGAACGAACTGGTTGTGTACAGTGGAGTCAACCAGTTTATACTTTATAGGAGTTAATGCTCCGTCAAGGTCAAGTTCTAATGCACATTCACTCTGTGCTGAGATTACGCTTTAGTGATCCTAGTAATTTGTGTCAGGATCAGAACTCGGATTAACCCTCGACTGCTTGAGTGGGGTCAAACCGATCCAAGTTATCTTAGAGATCATGGCTTCTTGTAAACAACAGAAATCATTGTTTTCAGAGAATTAACCGAGACTCAATACCAAAGTATGATTTTTTATTAGTCGAATTGTAAGTTTTAAAGGACGATAGGCAAAAGAGTAATATTACAGTAAATGTATATCTTCTAATAAGAATCATTGGATCATTTAGACATCAGAATGCACTTCGGACATTGAAAATTGTTTCATTAGTGTATCAAATTTGCGAAAATTGAGGAAAAATAGGGCCGTAACATTGGTCGAATAAATAATTTGTACATATGTAAATGAAAGTAAAGAACAGAAGGTTTAGATATTTGCTATACTCAAGAGTGATCTTTGTTTGTTCCTAGTTCATCCTCGCTTATCCTTTTTGTTTATAGTCCTTCTTCATCCTCGTTGTTTTTTACTTCTTCACCATTCTTATTCATTGCTTTTTTATTCTTGTTTGTTTTCTTGTCCATCTCCTAGTCCATCCCTATTGTTTTAACGTGACCATCCTTGCTTTTTGTTCTTTCTTTATTATTTTTTTAATTCCTTTTTCGATCTGAATTGTTTGTTTCTTGTCCATCCTAGTTGTTTGTTCCTAGTTCATGCTCGCTTATTCTTTTATTCAGTCCCTCTCTATCCTCGTTGGTTCTTACTTCTTCATCATTCTTATTTATTCTTTTTTTAATCTTGTTGTTTGTTTTCTTGTCCATCTTAGTTGTTTGTTCCTAGTCCATCCTTTTTGATTGTTCCTAGTTCATCCTTGTTGTTTTTCACGTGTCCATCCTTCTTTTTGTTCTCTCTTTATTATTATTGTTTATTCCTTTTCGATCTGAATTGTTTGTTTCTTGTCCATCCTAGTTGTTTGTTCCTAGTTAATCCTTGCTTTTCGTTTTGTTTAGTCCCTTTCCATCCTCGTTGTTTGTTACTTCTTCATCAATCTTATTCATTCTTTTTTTAATCTTGTTGTTTGTTGGTTGGGCTCAAACTTCCACAAAGAACCCTCACGTAATTTGAGGTTGACCCAATATTTCATGTTCCCTTTTTATGATTGTTTATTTCTTTTTCACCCTAGTTGTTTTTTCCTTGTTCAACTTTGTTTCCTGTTTCTTTTTCATCCTTTTTGTTCATTGCCCATCCTGTTTGGTACACCCTTGTGGTTTGTTCCTCGCTCATTATTCTTGTTTATTCCTGTTTAGTCTACATCAAACCTGTTTTTTTTCATTCTTACCGTTTCATTAATTCCTTTTCTATGCCTTTTGCTTGTTTTTTGTCGATCTAGTTGATATCGATATACATTATCTACAGATCACCCCCCCCCCCCGCGACCAAATTCTGGATCCACTACTGTTTATAATTATTGTTTATTCATCATCCAGATTAGTTTCCTCTTCTTTTTTTATTACTCTTGTGTATTCCTCTTCCATAATTGTTTTTTCCCCATTATCCATCCTTGCTGTTTGTTCCTTGTCCGTCCTTGTAGTTTGTTCCTTGTTCAACATCGTTGTTTGTTCCTTTTTCATCATTCTTATACATTCCTTTCCCATCTTTGTTCTTTTTTCCTTATTCATCATTGTTCATTTATTGTTCAATGTTGTTATTTGTTTCTTGTTCATTCCTTCTCCAGCCTTGTTGTTTATTTTATTACATTCTTTTTGTTTGCTCCCTGTTCATCCTTGGTTTTTCCCTTGTTAATCCTTGTTCACTATTCCTTCTCCATCCTTGTTGTTCATTGGCCGATAACCCATGTTGTTTGTTTACAGTTCATCTTTGTTTTTCATACATTCTTCATTCATGTTTTTTGTTCCTTGTTCATCATTCTTGTTCATTCTTCAGTGCGCCTGTTTTTTCCAATTTTTATTATTTCATTTATACCTTTTTATCCTTGTTGTTTATTTTTTGTTCATCGTAGTTGATTGTTCTCAATTTATCCTCTTTTGTTCCTTGTTTATAATTCTGGTTTATTCCTTATCCAGATTAGTTTCTTTGTTCCTTTTTTTCTATTCTTGTGTTTTGCTCTACCATGTTTATGTTGTTTCTTCATTATCCATCCTTGCAGTTTGTTTGTTCATAATTGTTTACTAAATCTTCTTCAATCTTGTTGTTTGCAGCTCATTTATTCCTTCTCTAGCCTTGCTGTTGCTTCCTTGTTCATCCTTTTTGTTTGTTACCGGTTCATCCTTGTTTTGTGTTCCTTCTCCATCCTAATTGTTTATTTATCGTCAACCTTTGTTGTTCGCTTTCTGTTCATCTTTGTTTTTTTTATATATTCACCATTCATATTTTTTTCTTGTTTCTAATTCTTGTTTTTTAGTGTATTTAGTGTCATTTTTTCCAAAATGGTAGCAATATAGTGTTATCACTAAAAAAATATCGACTACAGTGTCAATAGTGTGATGAGTACGTTGCCTGAAATAATGAGAAAAATTCATATCTTTTTCAGAATATTTTACATAATCAGCAAATTGCAAATCAGATCATTCTGATTTTCAATTTGCTGATCAAACAAAAAATTGAAAAAGACTACATTAAAGCGTTGCATCTCATGTTGATCTAATTTTGGGATCAAATTGATCAACAGCGATTTACTGTGATACCGAATTGGAATGATTTGGTCACTTCCGGCAATTGTATAAGAACACCAGGGATCGCTTCATTCAGGAAAGGCTTCCCATGCATTAATTACCACTGTGGGACGGTTTTTCAAACCAATTGACATTATTTTTCTGCCCTGGTGAAGAAAGCTGAATTTGCTCAAGTTTCTGGAAAAAAAAGAATGGCGCGAGGTATTTAGAGAGGTAGGGTGAGAATGGTGGGAGCCATAGTAATAATGAAGATGATGTGGTAGAAGAATAAAGAAAAAAAGGGAGAGAGAGAGAGGGGGGGGGGCATCCGGCCGAGGAGAACAGAGCATTCAGACACGTACTCGTAGGTGCTTCAGTTGATGCGAGCAGCAAAGGGGCCCTCGCTAGACAAAGGGTAAAAGAAAAAAAGAGGACGAGGTGTCCTTGGTAATCAATAACAATACAGTTTATTGATGTCCATCAATCCTATGAACTAAGACCTTCACTTCTTTAGTTCAGTTGACCTCTCTTTTTGAAGTACATTTCTTTCCTCATGACTAATAGTGGGATTCAAGATCTTTTCTTCTGGAATGCAGCATTAAAATCACATGTCATAGGTGACTCGAAAAATGAAGGAAAAAAACACCTGACGAACGACGTACGAAGTTCAGGGCAAAGGTTTATAACAGGTAAGGAGGATTTATGGCTAAAGGAGAAGACTCGTTTACACTTTACAGACATGGGTTGTGTTGAAAAAAAGGTGGTCTAGGAATGATGTAGACTGTATCCGAGACTATATCACTATATGTATAGTTGTGTACTATAGTAAATTTACATGGCAGAATCATGACGAAAGGGGAAAATTTTCTTAAAGGGCAGGCAATGGCCCTTCTCTATTCAGTCTATTGTAACATCGTTCAGCTGACGTCAGTGATAGATACCTATCGAGTCAGTATTATTCACCAATCCTTTCCATTTACCTCCTTTACTACCACTACGTTCACCCTTTATTCACTCAAACCACTAAATATGCGCCAAGAGGTGCAGGACTTCAGTGAAAATTATGCTTTTATTCCACAACCGACCAAAATGGACAACTTTCGCCCCGGGAAAAAGGGGCGGAAGTAGCATAAATATATTCCACGTAAACAGCATTTGCGGGGCAAAAGTAGAATAAGCGGGGCGAAAGTATATTTGAAATTATTATTCTTTTAAAATTTCTTTTCACGATACTATTCGTTTATTGATAGATTGAAAAGAAGCGTAAAGATGATGATAATGACTGGCAATGATAATGAAGACAATGTTGACGACGATTCTGATAATGAAGGCATTGACGAAGACAATGATGATGACGACGACGATGATGACAATAATGAAGACAATGATGACTAACTATGACGATGAAGACCATGTTGACGAACGATGATGATAATGAAGACATTGATGAACAAGCCAATGATGACGAAGATGATGACGATTATTGAAGGCAATGTTATCGACTATGTCGATGACGACGACGATGATGAGGATGAAGACAATGATGAAGACTATGTTCTCTTAGTTTGAACCAGTGGAATTTCACTGGTTTTCAGTGAAGTTTCACTGATTGAAATAGCTAGAAGTCGGTCACTGAGAATTAGTGAAAATTCACTGATTCGGTCAGTGGAACGTATTTCACTAGTTCTACCAGTAAAAAAAACGTCACTGATTTCACCAGTGAGTTATTCACTGAACTGTCCCAGTAACTTGGTAATTGCTAATGAAAATGTTTGAATTGCATTTTGTTATCAGATACTGAACAAAATGTTCATACGAAGATCACAGAATAATAGATTTTTAGTTTCTACTGGAGAAGAAAGTTTAACAAAATAAAATCTCCAACTGAAATAATAAGTTTTAGAATAAAAAAACGATTTCCCAATAGTTAAAATTTGATTAAAATATAAATAAATTTTGGAATCAATCCACTGAATAAACCAGTAGATATAAATCACTAGAGAACCAGTGGTTTTGATGCCACTAATTCAATTCAGTGAAAACTTTTTCAAAATCCTTTACTAACATTCACTGATTCCCCAGTGAAAATTGGGAAAGCGACTGATTCACCAGTGAGAACTAGGACTACTGATTGAAATAGTGAAAATTTCACTGGTTCAAACTAAGAGAGTGGCGACGACGAAGTAGACGATGCTGACGACGACGATGATGACGAAGAGGATGGTGATGATGCAGCCAATGATGAAGACTATGACGATGACCACGATGATGATGTTGACGACTAATTATGACGATGATGACGACTATGGCGAAGACGATGATGAAGAAAATGATGACTAATTATGACGACTATGGCAACGACGATAACGACTATGACGATGACCACGACGATGATGATAACAATAATGTCGACGACTAACTAGGATGATAATTATAACTGGCGACGACGATGAAGACACTGATGACGACGATGATGACGAAGAGAATGATGATGAAGGCGATGATGCAATGATGACGGCGGTGATGATGATGACGATGGTGACAATGATAATGACTATGACAATGAAGGCGATGACAACGACTATGATGACAATTATGACGACTATTATGGTGAACATGTCGATGATGATAATGAAGACAATTATGACGACTCACTATGACGATAATGATGACTATGGTGGCGACGATGAGCACAAGGATGACGACGACGACGACGATGATAATAAAGGCAACGATGACGATGACCACGACGATGATGATGATGATGATGATAATGAAGACAATCATGACGACCAACTATGACGATGATAATGACTATGGCGACGACGATGATGACCATGATGACGACGATGATGACGAAGGCAATGATGATGATAAATACAACGAAGACGACTATGACGATGACCATGAAGATGCTGAAGACAGTGTCGATGATGATGACGACTATGATGAAGACAATGACGACTATGATGATGAAAATGAAGACAATTATAAAGACTTACTATGACGATGAGGACTTTAACGATGATGATGGCAATAACGACTGTGACGATGACGACGAAGATGATTACAAACGCGGCGATGATGATAATAAAGGCAACGATGACGATGACCACGACGATGATGATGATGATAATGAAGACAATCATGACGACCAACTATGACGATGATAATGACTATGGCGACGACGATGATGACCATGATGACGACGATGATGACGAAGGCAATGATGATGATAAATACAACGAAGACGACTATGACGATGACCATGAAGATGCTGAAGACAGTGTCGATGATGATGACGACTATGATGAAGACAATTACGACTATGATGATGAAAATGAAGACAATTATAAAGACTTACTATGACGATGAGGACATTAACGATGGTGATGGCAATAACGACTGTGACGATGACGACGAAGATGATTACAAACGCGGCGATGATGATGGTGATGATGACCACGACGATAATGAAGACAATTATGACGACTAACTATGACGATGCTGGCAACTATGGCGGCGACGGTGAGGATAACGATGATGATAATGATAATGAAGACAATGATGACGATGACAACGACTATTTTTTTTTGTGTTGTCACCTATGACGATGACCACGTCGATGATGATGACGATAATGAAGACAATGATGGTGATTATGAAGATAATTATGAAGACGATTATGACAACAATTTGATTTTTTTCTCTAAATTTGATTCGATGATTTTTGTCATCATTTGGGTAATCCACTTTTCTGTATCCTGTAATTTGTCTACAACTTCATTAGTTAAACACCAAATAAATTTTCGAATAAATAAAAAATAATTTTGAACAAAACAGTTGAATTTTTAACCAGAGACTATTTTACACGAGATTGCCAAATTCCTAACCAAAAAAAAAGATAAATATTAACAAAGGAATTACAATTTTCAATCAAGTTGTGAAATTTCCTACCAAAGAGAAAGAGTTTTCAATAAAATACATTTTCCACAAGCAGTTTAGTAATCAAATCATAAAGATTAATTATTATTATTATTATTTATCAGCATTTGGAACTCGAAAGTTCATTGCCTCATCTACCCGAGACCGCCACGCGT
>WSXT02210068.1:0-17851 GCA_011762715.2 Neuroterus valhalla
GTGTTACATTCTAGTGACAGATCAGTTCTATAACTATGTTCTATACTAGTTACAGGATTGAATTCCAGAATTGTTACATACAGTAACAGTAACAGCGTTACAGAACAGTGTGACCTTCATGTTCCGTTCTTTAATCACGTGTGGCATTCTAGTGATAGAACGACTCCATCACTCTGTTCTATATTATTTACGGAACAAGAATCCAGAACTGTTACATATCCTCAAAGTAACAGCGTTACAGAACAGTGTGCCTTTCTATAACTATGTTCTATAACTATGCTCTATATTAGTTACAGAATTGGATTCCAGAATTGTTACATACTCTTACAGTAACAGCGTTACAGAACAGTGTGACCTTTATGTTCTGTAATTGTTATAGAACACAATTGTAATAATGTTATGTATAAATGTTCCCTTTTTGTTATGTAACATTCACAGAACGTGTCCACTGGGACACTGTGTCGTAATAAGCCGTTTTACGCACTCATATGGGTGTGTAAAACGAATTTTACGCATACTGTGTCAAAAAAAATCGCATGAAACTTGTACGTGCAATTTACCCACTTGTGGTGATCACGTGTGTAAAACCCGCTTTTACGCACATGTCGCATAATATACTATTCAAAACTTTTGTGCTTATTTATTGGATATATCTTGGCTGAAAGGGTTTTTATTTAAAATAACTTATTATACTACCTTATCTAATTTTTTTACGCAATATACTTTTTAAAATTAGTATATAATTTTATTAATAGTTATTTCCTATATCCATAATTTTGGTGGAACTTCACTTTCAATCATTTTGGAGGTAATTTCAACTGTTGAAGATACTCTTTTATCAATAAAATACGGAGCGGACGGAATCCTGATTTCCAATCATGGGGTCGTCAGATTGATGGCGTTCCTGAAACGATAATAATTAGAAAGCATACATAATAATTTTAAATCAAGACATTAAAAACTTGACCTACTTTTTATAGATTGTCGTTTTACAGAAAATAAAACAAGCAGCAGATGACGAAATGAAAATTTACCTAGTATTATAAAAATAATTTTAAGCGGATTTCTCATATTTCTATAAAAAAATTTCCGTGTCGGAAATTTATATCAATTTTTTTGTCGCAACGAAAAAAAAAGGTGACAGGAAGCAATTTCCACCCTAATTAATATTTTATTTGTTATTTTGAATGGTTTTTTTATGTTTGCACATATTTGAATTGAGTAATCAAAGTTTGTCATAAATCAAGATTCCATAATTCCCAGAAAACTTGTATTATAGACATGCAATGTGAATAGTTATACAATAAATATAATAAAATTCAAAATAATATCAGTGGAACAAATAGCAATAATAATAGAAGAAATTATAATGAATTCCCTGATAGAAATTTGTTTTAAATTGGCCTGGTCTGCAAGGTTTTGTTGTAGAAAAGTTAGGGGTCTTTTCGGAAGAAATTTCTTCCATAGAATCCAAATGCGAGCTCAGAATATGTCCATCACGTCAGGATTTTCAGATATTTGAGGTTATATACTCGGAAAATGGGGGTTTTCGCTGATTTTAGGTTATGTACTGGGCGCGCGAAATTTTTTTGGTCTTATTTCAAACCGTCATAATTTATTCCTACTCTTTCCCTTCAGAATAAGCTATTGAACAGTCACCAGCGATTTTTTTTCACAAAGATACAGGCATTTCCAGTTTCGACATTCATCTGAACAAACGTATGAATATTCACTTTGACCCAAAGGAGCATACCATTTTGCGAAATCCTTCGATTCTGTAAATTTCAATCTGTCATTTTGAATCGGCCATCTTGGTAATAAGGATGTCGATTTTCCAACTGTAAATTCTTATCCAGAGACCATCAAGACCTCCAGGTACAAGTTTCTAAGGAGGTATGCTCCAAAGAGTTAAAGTGAATGCTCATACGTTTGTTTAGATGAATGTCGAAACTGAAAATGTCTGTATCTCAGCGCCTAGTACATAACCTCAAAAGTAGAAAAAAACACCATTTTCCGAGTACATAACCTCAAATATCTCAAAATCCTGACGTGATGGACATATTTTGAGCTCGGATTCTACGGAAAAACATACACCGGAAAAACCTCTCTTCTTACAACAACAAATACAACCCCATTATTTGCAGATTATTATTATCAATAATTATTGATAGAGGAGAAAAAGACTAGAAAATAGTAAATAATTCTAATCCCTTAAATTGAATGAAGTGTAATTTTTATGAAGACAAATTGTTAAGAGAATTGGACTCAGGAAAGAGGAGAAGAAATAGCTTCAACAACTATTTTTCATGTTCGATCCTATCAAAGTAACTCAAGCTTGAAATAAGATGGAAAGTATCACGTCTTTTTAATAATTAACTATTGAGTTATTAGTGATAAAGTATACCTAAATAATAAAAAATTATACCAACAGTAGGAATTTCTTCTCCTCTACTTAATTGATTAATATAGATGCACTGCTACAATATATTTTGGTTTATTTCTTATCTCATTTACAAGATCCAGTATGTCAGTTAATCGGTGAGCCGAAAGGAATAGAAGCGATGTGATCGGCTGGAAGTTTGATAGGAATTCTACTTCGAAAACTTAGTTACGCAGGGGTCATGCGAAAAAGTTCTTCATAAATGTCATTCCATAACCCACAATTTATAATTCACAATTAACAACTAATAATTGATAATTGGTAAATACGGCTTTGAATATGTATTGTCGGATGTTTACCATCTTGATATTAGGTTTGTGATATTTCGAATTTTCGAACGCGGAAGTTGATCGACGAACTGTATATATAATAATAATTCTTTAATCTTTATATATTGATTTCACGTAATTCGCTGGTTTGCTAAATTTTTGTCAGTCCCTAAAGGTCAGTTTGCAGATTCGCTAAAATTTCTTTTTCTTTTTTTTTTTAATAACATTTACAACGACGATGACGACGACGACACAGCTAGACATCAAAACGTAAAGTATGTTTTTCTCTTTGTTTTCAATTTTTTTGTTAATTTATGCGTGTTCAATCCCTGCAGTCAGTCTGAATCTAATTGACAATGTACGAAAAGTTCCCTCGCTTTTGTTCTTGGTACTTTTTTTAACAATGGGCGCGTAAGGAAAAAGACCGCGCTTGATTATTGGTCGCTGGGATGATCTTACGATGAAAATTGTGTTTTCTCTAAAACGTATAAAAAATTCAGGAATCATTTCTTTAATCTCCCATCGGAAACAATTTGATTGAACTTCCTTTTCTTTTGACTAAATTAGAGGATTAAATAAAACATTTTTGGCATGCCTATATTTTAATTAACTTTAATTCAAGGTTTTTTTATTTCAAATAATGAAACGCGAAAGAAATTTAGTAAAAAAAAACTTGTTTCAGAGGTAGATTAAAAAGGTGTCCATTAGGTTTACAGAAATTCGCTTCGAGGCAGACAGATTGATTAAAAACTGAATTTTATAAAAGTTACAAATTATTAACCCGATGAAAGAGACGTCGAATTGGTCATTAAAAGAAGTTTCAAAAGTACCTGAATTTTTCAGGTATCAGGATACTTTTAGCTGTAAATTAATATCAAGCCAAAATATTATTTGAATCTGAGATAAAAATTCCCTTCGGGTATCTGAAACTCCAGGTACCTGTACTTTTAAGGATCATGACTTTTCAGGTACTTGTGCTTGTCGATAAATTAAAATTAAGTCATTCAACCTAGTCTTTTAGGTATCCGAAAATTCAAGAGTCCATGCAATTTCGTAGGTACCTGAGCAAAATTGAAATTTGATCATTTATGCCTCTGAGACAAATGCAACTAGACGTAGTGCCTGGCTTAATTTGACTGAATATAAAAAATAGTAACCGAAAAAACCTAGTTTCTGTATACCTGAAATATTCGGTCAATTGAAAATTTCTCGCTCTAAAGCTTCCGGGTTAAAATTTCTGTCTAGTGCCTCGAAAACAAAAAGTACCTAAGATTTTTCCACTACGCCCATGGATGCTTTCTGTGCCGTATTCTATCGAAAAATACACAGGACCATAATCAATACTCTAATTTCGATCATTCAACCCATTTGAACAAAAAATACATTTTTTCCTCGAAAAAAGATTTGCCTTAGAGTAGAAATAATAATCAACAAGTTTTAGAAACGATTAGAAGATCAATCTTCAACAACTTAATGATTATATGGTTGAAAAATATTCGAATCAGTTTTTCGAGTATCTTTATGAAACACCTGCTTTTTACCTGGATTTTCCAGGTACTAATTGACATTAGAAGAGCTTTCAAAAAAAAATTAAAATACCATTCAAAGTGCACAAAATGTCCAAATGACACTTTAAATTTTAGGCATTTAAAAATGAAAACTGAAAACAATTTTAATCTCAAAACATCCTCAATTTAAGATGAACTTGAAATTATGTATTCTAGAATGTTTTCAATTTGAATTTGTTTAAATATTAATTAATCATTACTAACCCATTAAAAATTTTATTTTAGAGTCCAAGCAATTTTGAAACGACAGCCAGGAATCAGCTTCTGTCTCGAGAACATGCAGCTTCTTAAAAACCCCAAAATAATAGAATCCTTTTTTATTTGCCCATTATGGTCCTGTCTGGAGAAAAATTCGTTGCTATGGTTCCAACAATATTTGTAGACAATTGCAACAACTTACAACAATTTTTTGTTTACACGTACAGAGATTTTCATATAATTCACAACATTGTAAATTTCACAACTAGCAACAAACTTTTCTTCTCTCCCCAATGCCGATTGATCCTTTATCAAATCTTCAAGCCAGGATCTGTTTCTGAAGGATCGATAGCCGCTTGTTGACTCGTCGTATGTAAAGTATGACCCCGAGTCAGATGTGACAATAATTTTCGCAACGACACCTTTTATCAGCAGTGTTCAATATCGAACTCTAGAAGGTTACACTAATTTTACACCTTTAGGTTAATAATTATTTAATTAACATAGCACCGTTTCATCTTGCCTATCCTTTCTCCACACACCTTTCACATCGACTCAGCTTACAAAGTCGGGGCTAAAAAAGAGACATTATCCAAACTTACTCAAATATTTTCCTTAAAAATTGAAGCGGTGGGATGTACTTAAAAAAAAGGCTCAATTCAATCTTCAATCATCCTCTCCTTATTTATTTCCAATCTATTTTCTCATCTCCTTTAAAGCGAATAAATAAAGAATCTTTGTTCGAACTTAAAAATCTTCAGGTGCGCTACAAAGTAATATAAAAATTATTCTAAGTCTATAGTTAAAAAATAGTAAACCAATTTATATATGGCACTAATTTTACTTGGATAAAATTACGAAAAACTGGAAACCTCCCTTTATCGCTTCAATTTCCAAACTCGCAATAACAGTCGAAACTCTAAAAACGAGAACAGTCCGTCTAGTATTTTTCTTTTGAATTGCAGCAACAAGACATATTTGAGACATTTACATTTAATCGATTCGCCAACAATCAACTCCTCTTCATATGAACTTCAATATAATCTCTGGACAATATTGTGAGAAACTGGGTTGGATATCAGAAAAAAATCCCGTTCGAGATATTTTCTCGATTCCAAGAGAGCTTTCTCGCAATCAAGCACTCGACTCTTACTACGCCGACGTGCTTCCGGATCCGTTAAAGAGCACGCTTCGAGTTTATCTCTCTTGACCTTTCAATTTTTCTGCAAATCTACTGCTACTGAAAATAGTGTTTCTCTCTGGAGACAACGCTCGTCTGGAAGCGGCTCTATAAAGCATCGAGGAGCAACGCTATTTAGTATCACAAGAATTACACTCTAGACTCTAGACATAATTCTAATCTTAACACGTCGTACAGAATTTTTGTGTGGTATTGTGTCTGTGTTAGTCCAAAGCTAAACTAGCAAGCTGCCATCCAAGCAAGAACTATTTTGTGCTCTAATTCTCCACCGCATCGACTTCTCGTCCCTCTCATCAACAAATCAAGAAAAAAAAAAGAAATTTTTCACCTAAGGAGGACTAGATTCTCATTTTCTCCAGATTTCTTAACACAATCAGTTTATTCACAGTCACAGAAATACGAAAATAACCTGCAAAGAAATTCTATAAAAATTCACTCGGAAAATCAAGTTTTCATGAAAAAGAATTTTATTGTGGTCATCTGCTCTTTCTTGCAAGGGGACAAAAACATAAAAATCTCAAGTACAATTTTGTTCTGGATGAAAAATGCCTCGCATTTTGCAGCCTCGATTAAAACTAGACAATACAATGGGATACAATCTCAGATCAGAGCATCAACAAATTTTCTCATTAAAGATCGTTATCGTTAAAAACTTAAGATTAGTTAACACAGATTCGTACCGATTTCGTCTCAGACAAAGGGATTGAAGAAGAGAGGTCGAGAGTGCGAAGCGAGGCACAGAGTTTTCGTTGTGTGGTCAGTTCTGACTTGACGCTTTTTCGGAGAGCGAAGAGGAAAATTTCGAGAGTGAAGAGAAATATTGGCGTCTCTCTACTCTCGAGTTCTTAGACTTCGCACTAGGCTTTCTCTTCAAGACGAACCGGCGAATATAACACCTTTTTCTCCTCCCTTAGGTGCAATGTATTGTTTTGTTTATTATACGAGACCTCTATTATGTATAGCTATATAATCTGTTCAGATCCTAAATAAAGAGTAGCACGCGCGGATGATTAATTTCGAGAATCGAATTTCATTTCCGCGCGGCTTATCGGTTTGTATAGCGCTCATCGAAACAATCACTGTAACACGGTCGTAATGTATGTATATATTTACATTTACTATCTACATTATCTACACATCGAAAAAGTTAGTTTTTTGCTGGATTTTCGTGGAATCCGCGACACATCGAGCATTAGTACATGAAGCATCGTCTCAAAAAGTCGATCTCTGTTCACATTCTGACTAACCGTGAATCGGCATCATTGTAATCTCAATAAATCGTCGACAAGAGGAAGAGAAATAAACAAGTTTCTTCATTACAGGATCGCATTTCACAGACTTGACATTAAAAATAGTTTTCTCTCCCTCGTGAAAAAGATAAAAAATGAAAAAAAAAGAAAGAAATTTCGTGTGTTACCTGGTGGATGAACGCGCAATAATATATCATACAACGCAAGTGTGTTATGTAATAATAAAATAAATACTTTCTAACTTAAAAAATTGGAGAATTAACGATTATAATAAAAGTCTATGAGCCGAGGTCTATCGCAAGAAGAGGCGAGCACCGCTCTCTTATCTTCTTTACATTCATAACTGGGTCTCTTCCATTTTTGGGTCGATCGTGGAGAATCTTCGGTTGAGCCGTGAATGGCAATTCCACTAGGGAATCTATACTGGATTGATTCGAATTATTTGATTCTCTAGAGTCGACTAGGTCGAGCTACCAAGTTCACAGGCGAACGTTCCGTCGTTCAACAAAAATAATTGTCTCCCGATACCGGCTCGTAGAGTCATTTAGTCTTCATCTGATCTCTCCTGGTACTGGGCACGAGATCGCCGCGAGGCCCTGACTTCAGATAAGGTTAGGCTGCGGTGAGGTCAAAGTTCACGGCAAAAGGAACAAGGCCGAGTCCTATATGAACGCCCAGCATTCCAACGTCTTCACCACGAAATCCTCACGAGGCGCCAGCGGCTCGTTTCCATACGTGCTGCAGGATTGAGTCCTGCCCTGGTACAGGTCACCATCCAACCACAGACCAAACTTGCCACTGAAAAGATAAATAGAAAATATCATTAATAAATCATTGATAAATATCATAAATAAATTAATTCAGTTCTTCAATTTTGGGTATTTCATAATTCAAATTTCGGAGGATCTAAAAAAAAAGACTCCAAGGAATATATAAGGGTTTTCAAGTCCTTGGAATTCAAACAGTAAAGTTTTGAAAGATGCAATTTTCTAACATTGAGTATTAAAAACTAAACTGGTAATTTGGAGAGGAAATATTCTGAATGTGGAGCATCTACAATTCATAAGTACAATATTTTTCAAATGCGACAATGCAAGGTTCAAAATCAGGGTGTCAATTTGACGGACGATTTTGAATTCCCGGTCATTTCCCGGTTTTTCCTGGTCAAGCTTTTAAATTTTACCAGTCAAGCTAAAGTAACATATTCATATTTGTCGCAAAACGCAAAGATTCATTTCAATTCGTGACCTTCATTCTGGCCATCCTTTAACGAAACAGATCAAGAATTGCAAAATAAATTAATTTAAATAAAAATACTCTAATTTCCCACGAAAAAATATCATTCTTTTTTAAAAAGTTGGAACAGTTAAACTTGCAATTGAAAAAATCCATTCGCGATAAAGAAAATGGATTTATAACAAAATAGTTCATTTTTCAACCATAGTGATGAATTTTCCAATAGAATTTTGAACAGTTTAAATTGCAAAACAAGATTAATTGTCAAATAGAAAGATTGATTTTCTACCAAAAAAGATAAATTATTGTGAACCAACATTTCAATACTCAAATTTTGAATTTAAACAAACAAATGAATTTTTAACAACAACTATGGAATTTTTATTCGGAATGAGTTCAGTTTTCAATCGAAAAAAAATTACTTAGATATAACAAAAAAAAAAAAAGCTTGTATCTAAAAAACTAACTTTCAAACAAATAGATTTTAAAGCAAAATGATGAATCTTCAAATAAAATTGTTAACGCTTAACTGAAGCAGTTGAATTTTAAACAAAAGACAAATTTTTACCTAAAATGATGAACCCTGTACTAGAATAGTTGAAATTTCGACCATAAATTAATTTTTAACCAAAAAATACAATTTTTCAACAAAATGGTTGAATTTTTTACTATAGAGATGATCATTTTCATCCAAAAATAGAAAAGTAACATTTTCGGCTTGAAAATTAAATTTAAACCAAACATAAGAGTTTTTAACTAGAAGGATTTTCGACTTATATGAAAAATACTCAACTGTTGAACTTGAATTGTTAACCGTAAAGAAGAACTTGCAAACAAGAAAAGTAACTTTCGGAAAAAGATAATTTTATACCAAAAAATCCATTTCTCCAACGAAATATGTGGATTTTGAGCGAAATAATTGAATTTTCAAATCACTCAAGAAAAGAAACTTTCAGATAAAAAGGTAATTTTGAACCAGAAATTATTTTTCCAACAAAATATGTGAATTTGCAGCGAAATAATGCAATTTTCAATTCAAACAAGAAAAGCAACTTTCGGAGAAAAAGGTCATTTTATGCCAAAAATCATTTTTCCAGCAAAATATGTGAATTTTCAACGAAATACTTGAATGTTCAATTCAAACAAGAAAAGTAACTTCCGGAGAAAAAGATAATTTTATACCAAAAAATCCATTCTTTCAACAGAATAAAAGAGTTTTCAGCGAAATAATTGAATTTTCAATTCAAACAAAAAAGTAACTTCCGGAGAAAAAGATGATTTTATACCAAAAAAATCTATTTTTTCCACAAAATATAAGAGTTTTCAGCGAAATGATTGAATTTCCAATTCAAACAAGAAAAGTAACTTCCGGAGAAAAATATAATTTTATACCAAAAAATCCAATTTTTCAACAAAATATAAGGTTTTCAGCGAAATAATTGAATTCTCAATTCAGACAAGAAAAGTAACTTCAGGAAAAAAAGATAATTTTATACCAAAAAATCCATTTTTTCAACAAAATATACGAGTTTTCAGCGAAATAATTGAATTTCCAATTCAAACAAGAAAAGCACCTTCTGGGGAAAAAGATAATTTTATACCGAAAAATCCATTTTTTCAACAAAATATAAGAGTTTTCAGCGGAATAATTGAATTTTCAATTCAAACTTCTTAATTATCTAGGTTGAGTCAAGAAAATTCTCAGTGTTTAATCAGATTCCCAGTTTTTGATCAAATTCCCGGTCATTTCCCGGTGAAGTCGCTAACCTGAAAATTTTATAGTCTTTCAAGTTTAAGAAATTGGAATTCCAAGCTGTAAAACTTGACGATCTCTGAATGAAAACTGCATAGAATGTTTTCTTCTTTTGAATACAATTTGAGTTTCATGCAATCAAAACTGATTTTTTGTAATTCGAAAGTTTAAAATTCAATGTGCATTGTGCAATTTAAAATTGTCAAGATGTAAATTGAACAATTTTTGATATAATATCCGCAAAATTAAATAATTCCAAAAAATAACATTCAACACTCTAAATTCTTACATTTGTTCCATTCCGGATTGGACACTTGTATATTAAGATGCTTAAGAATGAATATTTTAGCATTTTAAAATTATCTCAATTCTTCTACTGATTAAAAACCAATTCTGATCATGAGGCGTTGAAAATTGAAAGATTACAAATTTTCAACTAAACCCTTTTAGGCAATGTTATTCTAATTTCAAATGTCTTAACTCATTTCAAATGATTCAACTTTTCGAATCTTCAATCAGATTTTGTTGGATGTTATGCGTTAAAAGTTAATATTGTAGGAAAATGCCAGTTTGTGTTTCAACCTTTTTAAATTTTTCAATACATAAAACTTTAATGTCATAAATTCATAATTTAATAACAATTGTTGACTTTGAAAATTATAGAAGTGTCTAACTAAACATTTCTTAATCTCAAATTATTCGAATTGGAACGATTCTAAGTGAAAATTGCTGAATTTGAAATGCTTTTGTGCCTAAAGTATTACGGACAAGAAAAAAAAATCTGATTATAGTTGTCAAATACTCAATCATATTGGTGGTGGTCTAGTTTGTAGAAGATTCTTATGAAAGAATTTGGAAAGGTGGGAAACTGTTTATTTGAAAAGTGTTTTTGACAACTGACTTCTGATTGTACCTTACCATTTTTTTCAAAATAATACGATATCCCCTAGTGATACTTATTATCTCGGTAAAAAGATTTTCTACAACTGAATACTGTCAAGTTTTAGATAATCATTGTTCTACAAAAGTAAGCTATCATCAACTGAAATCGTACCATTTTGAAAAATTTGTTAAGAAGTAATAAGAAAAACCGTTCAGTCGGAAACAAAATGTCAAAATTGATTTTTTTTTTAAAGTTCCAAATTTTTCAAATTAAATATAATAAATTCTCTTTTGAACGTAACCCTCAGAAATACTATTGCCTATTTTGAATGAAGGAATTTGTAATTTAAAAGTAAACCATATCGTTGAATTGCACATGGAAAATTGAATTTTAAATATAATATTACAAATTGAAATTTCGAACTCGAACTCTAATAGGTTTCTCCTCTACAATTTTTTTTTCAATCCAGTAGCCTTTCTAAAATAAAACAATTAAAATAATTACGGGAAACATAAATTTTACATACTCTCCTGCACCGATCGCTAAACTCTCATTGTTTCCTTTGATGAAATAAAGATTATCCCCAGTCCAGTTGAAGGCCTGGAACCTCGGGGTGAATCTGAACAATAGGGATTCTCCAGTTCCATAGAAATGGTCACTTACGTGTAGAGAACAGGAAGTCAGGGCACCAAAAACCTGCAAGGAAAACAAAACAATCAAGTACAATGAACAATCATTTTTACTGATTATATAATTTCAAACAAGTTTTAAATTATGAACCAGCAACCAGATTTTCACACACTCTTTCCATTATTAATAATCTTATCAGCAGAGTTTTTCCTATTAATCTTATATCTTATCTTATTTGTTTAATCATGTGAAAGTAAATGTGGACAAGGAAATAGAAGTATTATACAATACAGATTACGTAATGCGTAACTGTAATCGATTTAAGATGAAGATGGGAGCTTTGTTTTGTTACTCCCATTATTATAATTCCTAATTAATGCAAATACAAGATTAGTGATTCAATGCAAATGTCTCTGAAAAAAGTTGAAAGTTTAAATTGCTAAATTTGCGTGCCTTGATCTGTAAGCTTCTCATTAATAGTAATGAACCTGATTGCATATGTTCGGCGAGGTTAAACCACCTGTCTCGAATATCATCAACAGACAGTCAACGTAAATTTGATTAATAGTTATAATAATTCAGAAAGCAAATGTGAAACTCGATAGTAGAATTAAAATCTCCGCGAGTATGAGCATACATTTTTATTTTGTAACAATTTGTCAATTGAACGATTTGGAAAGCCTCTATTAGACCTTGCAACTGCTTTTAATGATAATTTATAATTTCAACTAATAATCGAGCTTAACGATTGTTTTTAATACAAGTCGAAAAACTACAAGCAATTAGCTCGAATGGCTTGGATATCTTATCGAAGAAAGATATACGGACTTTAAGCTAAAAAAGTTTTTCGTTTGAATAGATAGTTCTTCACCTTCTCAATAGAGCGCATGAGTTTCTGCTCAAAATAGTTCCAAATTTCGCCGCCAGAGCAGAAATTTATCATTAAATTAATTTGCAACCACATTAAAAAATTGATTATCAACCAATCTCTCACAAAATGCCTAAAATGTCGAATTTTCAAGTCTACAAAACAGTCGGATTTTCCACCCAAAAATATATTTTTTTTTAAGTTGGATTTTCTACCAAATAGCTGGAGTTTTAAATGAATCGGTTAATTTAAAATCAAGTAGTTGAGCTTTCTACAAAAATTATCAAATTTTACACCAAAAATATGAGTTTTCAAGAAAAAAATTCATTTTCAACTAAATAGTCTAATTTTTTACCAGATTATTTGATTTTCTGTCAAGAAAAACGAGTTTCTTTTACAGAAGAGTTCAATGACCGAATAGAAACATGAATCTACCAACAACAAGAAATGAATTATGGACATTTATTTCAAGTTCAAACCTTTTAGTTATTTTTAAACAAAATAAGATAAGTTATCAACGAACCATTTAACCGTTGATATTTTAATCAAAGAAGTTGTCAATTAGAAATGAAAAACAACTAAAATAAACCGTAAAAGAATAATTAAAAAAAAAGTTAAATCAATAACCAAAACATAATAATATTGACCAAAAAGTTGAATATATGACCAAAAAAGAATCATTTTGAACCAAGAAAAGGCGAAGTTCCAAACAAATATATATATACTCAAGTAGACAACATCAATTTTAAAAATATCAGTTTTCAACCAAAAATTAAATAGTTATATTTTCAGTGCCGAAAATTGATTCTTAACACGAAAAAGATAAATTTTCAATAAAATAGTTGAATTTCCAACCTATGTTTCGAGACATGAATTTCCTATTAATATGATAATTCTCCAATAGAAGAAATGAATTGCTAACAAAAGAGTTCAAAACTAGAACAAATATAGTTAAATTTCTAACCAAAGGTTTTTTAATCAAGAAGACTTATTTTCTACCAAAAAAGGAGAATTATCAACAATATGCATGGACTTTCAACTATATATTTGAACTTTTATTTCTAAAAAACTCAATACTTTAACCAGATAGTTCAAGTTCTAGCTAAAGAAGATTAACTTTGAACCCAAAATGGTATAAGTTGAATTTTCGATTGGAAACATTCATTTTGACCAAAAATGAAACTAATTTTCAACAGGACCAAGTAGTAAAATCTTAGAACAAACGAAATAAATTACTCCAAACTCAATAGAACGCATATAGAAAATCCGAATTCTTTTCTTTGAAAGTTATTCGTTTTTTTGAAAAGTCTAGTAATAGATTTTTCGTTCTGTTTCTTTTTTCTAATTAATTTTCTTAACAGATAATTCAACTGTTTTATTTTTGGTTGAGCCTTGATTTTTCTAGATTGGAAATCCAACTATTAAATGAATCCTGGTGAATTTATCTTTTTTTCTTCCAAAAAACTAATGGTTTTTATATGGAAATTCAACTATTTAGTTAAAAATCCATGTATTTTGTGGTAAATTCGTCTTTTCTTCTAGAAAATCATTTAACTAATTCAAAAATGCAACAATTTGGTTGAAAGAAAAATTGCTTTGTTAAAGTCATTTTATTAGTCAAAAATCCATCTTTTTGGTCAATGATTTCTGATTGAAATATCGAGTATCACATATTTTGTCGAGGATCCTTTTTTTTTCGTTCAAACGTGATTTTTTTTTTTATTTGGAATTAAAATATTTCTTCGATTGAAATATCAAAACTATTACATTTTTCGTTGAGAATCACTCTTTTCTACGGAAAATTCAACTACTTGGTTAAGAGTTTGAAGTCTTTGTTCAAAATTAATATGATGAAGATTCATAATATTAGTTAAAAGTTAAACTATTTTGTTTGAAAGTAGTCTATTCTGATTAAAAAATTCCACTGTTTTGTGTAACGTTTTCTTTTTGAAGAAAGAAAACGTTCTTTTGGATTAAGAATTCATCTGTCTTCTAAAAAATATCTCTTCTTGGCTTGAGAATATAACTTTCTGGTAAAAAATTATTCTTTTCTATGGACAACGATAGAATAAAGATTTATTCTTTCAGATTGAAAAGCCTATTTTGAATGTAAATTAGAGACTTTCATCTGTAACTATTATAAATATAGGTGAAAATGCGGAAGTTTCAAAAGTTTTACCAACTTTGAAACTTCTCATTAAAACTTACGGCACCAACTTGGAAAACTAAAAATTTTTTAAATACCTGTGCTAGGTACGTATAGTCAATATTTTTAAAAAGTAAACAATGTCGAATTCATTGTACCACTTTGGAGATAGATTGAAATTTAAATACATTTACTTAAAAAAATCGATTCTATAATTCGTCCCTCATCGGTGTTATTTTCTCTTGCTAAAATTTTAATACTGTTAAAATTGAAAATAAAAAAAAAATGTCAGGGTTTCTGGAGTATTAGACAAACCAGTTTCTAAATTTCCAATTTCACAATCCCTATTGTGCCCCGCGATTCTTGTTTTTAACCTTACATCAGTTTTACCGATTTGAACTTTGTTGCAACCAGTACACTTTATTAGTAATACCACGCGTGATAGAATTTCAATTATGTAAAAATTTTTTTCATACGAAAAAAAATTATCTAAATTATAATTATTTTCAAAATAAACGTGAATATCATTTTTTACATTTCTTGTTTTTACTAGAGCAGTTATAAATTTTGTAGATCAAACCAATTTTTTGACTAAACGAATAATGAAAACCGTGATTTGAATATCTTCTATACCATGTAGGCTTTTCGAACCAATTACTGATCAATCAACTTCAGGCGTTTTTGTAATTTTTAAATCTGAATAGTTTAAACAATAATGACAATCTGTTTACTAAGTGAAATGGATGGAATCTTCAATACTATTGAAAATTCTCACTGAATCTAAAATTTAATTTGTCGGAATAATCAAAAATATATCATCCACATGCCGTTCATATAAGATCGGTTCAAAACCTAATTTTTCTAGCGCTCTCTTTTTAACATCTTCCAAAACTAGGTTATAAACAATAGGAGAAAAACTAGATCTCATCGGGCATCCCGCAGTTCGTTTTTAAAATTTGTCGTCAAATCAGAAAACCATGCTATTAAAAACAGGTGTAGTGTCAATAAAAATCTCGTTTTTGGATATTTTTTCCAAGTTCAAATGGAAATTTAATTTTATTCCACACTCGACCAAAATGGACAACTAGCGGGGCGAAAGCAAAATTTGCGGGCAAAAGTATAATAAGCGGGGCGAAAGTAAAAGTTACATTTTTTCATGATACCATTTTTTTACAATACTATTCGTTTCATGATAGATTGAGGGCCAAAAGGGGTGGCCACGGTCGAGAGTGGAATAAAATACTATAAGTAACACGGGACGAAAATAAATTTTTCCCACCCCTTGATAAATAATGTACTATTTCCTCTGTACAATTATTCAGAGTCTAACTTGAAGGAATATTTTTAAACATTTGATAATTTTCTCCGAAAAATTTTCACTTTTGACTTATTTTATTGGACCACTGAAGATATTCCAGTTTAATGGTAGTTTTTGATGGGAAAATATGAAAACCTACATTTCCTTCTGTGTCCTCGATAACGAGGAGAATGGGGCTTTCGACTTTGGCCATCTTCCTGTACATGCTGTTGAGACTGAAGCCATGCTGGCTTGTGCTGAAGACCAAGGTCCAGAGGTAACCCTCTGCCCTGGCGGGTAAATGCCGACAGAGATGTTCCCTGTGTTCCTCACTGAGTATTTCTGTGGTACCAACTAGGTCCGGGGTGAGAATTTCCGTGTCGAGGACATTTGCACTGCTTGCATAAAGGGCTCTCCTGAGCTCTTCACTCATAGACAGCACCTGCAAAATTCGAAAAAATATTTTATTCACTCATTCATCATTATTCGAAACAACAACTACATACTAATTTTTCAAACACCAAATAACAATTGTTCCATAACTTCAGAAAAAAGACGAATGTTTAATTAAGGAAAATGATTAACTACATTTTCATCATGATTCATCTAGAGATTATTTAATAATAATAAGTGTCGATGCAATCAATTTATCGATTGCATCAGCGTGCAACGATTGTAATTTTATCTTTGATCCATTATGCAAAAGAATATTTAAATAATTCTACTCCTAGCCAACATTTTTTTCTTTCAACTTTGATATGTAAAACTACATTTTTATCGGTTTTTTTTGCTCCCAACAGAGATTAATATCCCTTATATGAAAACAATTATTCATCATCGAAGTGGTTTAAAAAGGATTCAATAATTTTCGTTGCACGAGATTATTTTTTTATTTGGAATTTGGTGCTAAAT
This sequence comes from Neuroterus valhalla, assembly GCA_011762715.2. Taxonomy (NCBI): domain Eukaryota; kingdom Metazoa; phylum Arthropoda; class Insecta; order Hymenoptera; family Cynipidae; genus Neuroterus; species Neuroterus valhalla. The sequence goes on from WSXT02210068.1 coordinate 16,652, forward strand.
TGGAGGCATATCTGGTATTCTAATTTCTAAGGATCAACTTGAAAAATCTAATTCTAGATCTATTTCTGGCCAGTAACTAGAGCACATCTACAATGTTCCAAGTGTAGTGTGGCAGTTGTCAGTGTTTTAACCAGTTTGGCACGTATCAAAGAAAAGTAGTTCACATTTAATTTTGGTTCATGAATGAGAGGCCACCCATAAATTACGTAAAAGCTTTTTTTGAGACTAAAGAGACTTTCAATTTTTTTTCAGTTCAGGAAAATGTAATGATCTGCTTCATGAAGTATTGAGAGGGGATATTTTTACTTTTTTTTTTGTTAGAATAAACTCTAAAGAGAATCAATATTTTTAAAAATTTCTATTTTTCCCTTGTCTTCAATAAACTTTCCCTTCTTTCTTGTTTTTCGTCTTTACGCTTAGGTTTCGGACTGAATTCGAAGGAAATAATATACAACCATTTTTGGTTGAAAGTTTATTCTTTTTGGTTGGTATTTTTCTTCTAAAGCCCCCATCTCTTTCGAGTTGAAAATTCGACTATTTGTTAATGATTTGATTTCTCAGGTTGTGAATTCAACTTTTTACTAGAAAAGTCGTCTTTTTTGACTGAAGAATAAACTTCTTTTTAGAATTTGTCTTGAAATTTTTTTGGATGAAAATTCAACTGTTCTGGGAAATTCGTACTTTTCTTATTAAAAATTTGACTATTCAGTTAAAAATTTGACTACTTTGTTTGAAATTAGATCATTATCTTTGGATGTCGACTGTTCTTCTAGACATATTTTTTCGTGAAAAAGTTTGGCTGTTCTGTTGAAAATTTGTCTTGTTGGAATTTTGTCTTTTGGGCTCGAAAATTCAAGAATTAAGTTGAAATTTTTTCTTTTCTCGACTGACAATCTCTCTTTGTGAACAATTCAAAACTTTTGTTGAAAATTTGTCATGGATGGTAGAAAATTCATCTTTTTTGGCAGGAATCAAATATTTTTTTGTTCAAAATTCAAATTTTTATCATCGAAACTTCAACTGTCTTGTACAAGATTTATATTTGTTGACAGAATATTCTTCTTTTTGGATTGGATCAAGTTTCATTGTTGAAAATTCACTTTCTTGTCAAAAATTAATTTTTTGGGGAAGAATATTCAACTGTTTTCTGGCGAATATGTACTTTTTTTATTGGAAATTTGACTATTCAGTTGAAAATTC
>WSXT02210079.1:0-17851 GCA_011762715.2 Neuroterus valhalla
CATTTTCGAATGGCCAGGGTTCACCATGTTGTCTTCAAAATAATTTTACGTGCCCCCCTGTGATGATCCAACAGCTCACTTGACGTGCCAGCTCTGACACGGAAGAGATAGAGGATTACAAGCATTGGTGTGAAAGAGACATTTCGAAAGAACAGCTTTCTTTGTCTCGCCATAGCTAGCGAGCACGGGTGCGAAAGGGACGGATTGGGACTCGCCATGCGGGAACATTCTGAAAACCCTCAATTTCAGTCCGACATATTTGATTAAGCATCATCGGGCTCATTAAGACAAGGTATGAATGCACAGATAGATAATTTGAACCTTTGCAATAGACTTGTTAAATTTTTGGTCGTGTCAAAGGCTGCGTTTAATTTATATAAGCAGATGAAAAACGCGTTTCGGCAATTCTGAACACTTTTTTGTTAATCTTAGCGTGGTCGTTGGCGCTCGTTACTCTCACCTTCGGCCAACTACCGCTGGCCAGGAACACCTATGTCTGGAGATTGTGATGGTAAGAACCCTTGCCTGAAATTATATTTATATTTTTATATATTTAGGAAATTCATCAAAAAATGTCAAAATTAAAATAATTGATATTCATACAGCTCGGTTGAATACCTTGTAACATCTGAAGAGGCCCTTCGTGGATGGGCGGAACGTTATGAATAAAAAAATACGTACACTGACCAGTAAACCGAAACCAAAAAACATATTTTATCAAAATTGGCAAAAGTTCGGAAGGAACGCCCCTTTTTATAGTCACATGGAAATTCAGGTCAGAAAAGGTCAGAGTTGCGGCAATATGGCATTCAGCACTATAAGTTGTCGCAAATGTTAATTGCTACAAATTGAACTTGCCGCAATCTTGCTGAAGTTTTTGTGGATTTTGAATTTTTCTGAATGAGAGATGTTGCGAAGTAACTTTCCATCAATGTAACTTTCCGCTAATGTGGCCCACCGTATCTTTTTTAATTTAGTTTGGACTTCGAATTTTTCAGAAAGACAGATGCTGCACTGTGACTCGTCGCTAATGTTACTTGTCACTGGTATGACTATTCAGGCTTTGGCAGCACTTGACTCTGTTCTTATCAATACTTTTCAGATTGCAGAGCCAGGCAGCTGTAGGGATTTGTAGATTGTATAGAAGAGTTCAGATTTTCTAATTACTTGGGAATCATTTCGTACATTCCAAGATTCAACTGATGTGTTAAAAACTTTTCTTTTTGGGTGTTGCTCCAAAATTCTTAACGCACACAATCAATAATAGATGTATCATGACGATGATCCATTATTATGAAGAGGGGTGTTTCAAGTTTCGATTGTTAGCCAAGCTACAAATTTTGTCGATCTTTCGCGAACGTTGCAGTTCGCATCTTCAGGGCTGTCCTGGAAATGAAGTTTCTCAAATATGCTCTCTATACGATCCCTCTGACTAGTCAAAAGCCCTACAGTGGGCACTGATCGAACCTGATGAACTCATCAAGCAAGCAAAACAAAAATCTTCCTAAAAGACTCTAAACTTGACACCATAGCAATATTTGAACCGATATTTCCCAATTTCATATCTCGAAGACTGAGGACAAGGGTGGTCCAAAAATGCATTACAATAAATTTTCTTCGATTTTTTATGCAAAACGCTCGGAAATTTGTTCGAATCCACGAAAAAATAAATGCATATTTTTTGTTTTGAAAAAAAAAAAATATTTAGAGGTGCCGCAAGCCCCGTGAAGTTTAACACGTATTTCTTATAAGAAAAAAAGACGTTTTCGTAAATTTTATTCAGAAATCTCAATATTAGATGAATCGAGTTCGAAATGCCCCATTTCTCTTCACCATTGGTCACAGAATGCGAATAAAATATTATTTTCAAATATCACCCCCATGAGTCTGTTTTGTAGGGTCCCGAGAAACCCCCATAAGTGAGAAAATGGGTTTTTCGAGTTTTTGGCTCTAATTATGATTTCTTTGCGGTTTTTACACGCAGATTGTTTAAAATAAATGGAATACTACTTTAAACTGATAGTTAGATGTTCATTCACATTGTTTAAACAATTTAATATTGTTTTTAGCAACTTTCTCTTAGAAAAGGGTTGAAAAGTTAAGGTTTCATCTGGATTTTTCAACTTATTTTCAACGTTTTAGTTAGAGCGAGTTAACAATCAATTGAAGTGAACAAAAAAATTGTTCAAACAATTTGTTATTATTTATAACAATATTCTCTTAGAATAATGCTACAAAGTTGCGGTTTATCCTGAAATTTACAATTTTTTGTCCACTTTTTACCTAAAGTAGGTGATATATAATGTCATTTGACAAGAAAAATTGTTTAAACAAATGTTGAATGTTTATAGCTATCTTTTTCTAGATTAATCCTACATAGTTGCGGTTTTTTCCTAAAATTTTAAAACTTTTATCACTTTTCTATTAGAGTAGGGTAAAAATAATTTATGTAAAAAACAAATTATTTGAACAATTTAATATCATTGCTAATAATATTTTCTTTGCCTTATGATAGGAACTTGCGGTTTTTTCTGAATTTTGAATTTTTGGCACACTTTTCACTTGAAGGGAGTTATGATTTTATTTATTTGACAAAATATATGTTTTAACAAATTATTATTGGTAAAACCTATCCTTTCTTAGACTAGTGCGAAAAGTTGCGGTTTTTTTCTAAACTATTAAGCTCTTTATCAACTTTTCACTTAGTGAGGTAATAATTAATACCAGTTACAAAACATGCTTATTTAAACAATTTATAATTATTCATGACCATTTTCTTCAAGATTAGTGCTAGAAAGTTGTGGTTTTTTCTGAAATGTTCAACTTTGCTCTACCTTTTTAGTCGTGAACAAACAATAAATAAACATTAGAGAGAATCATATTTTAAATAGGATTGTATTGTTTTGGGTAAATTATTTTTTTTCTTTACCCAATGTTTAAAAAAATTAGTTAAACAAATAGCTCCTTTACAAAAGAGACAAAAAGTAAGAATGGAATAATTAAAAGTAAGTGGGAGGACCACACTAAGGTCTCTCAGTCATTACTTCAAGGAACTTTGTATTCAATATGATCCATGTGGAAAATTTGAAGCAAATTTCAAATATCTGTTTTATTCTAGAAAAATATATTCACAAAAAAAGAGATTTTTTCAAATATGATTCTCTCTAATATTTATTTATTGTTTGTCCACAACTGAAAAGGTAGAGCAAAATTAAACATTTCAGAAAAAACCACAACTTTATAGCACCTATCTAAGAGAAAATGTTCATAAACAATAATAAATTGTTTAAATAAGCATGTTTGTTAACTGGCAATAACTATTACCTAACTTTAGGTGAAAAGTTGATAAAGAGCTTAGTAGTTTAGAAAAAACCCGACACTTTTTAGCACTAGTCTAAGAGAATAAAGGTATTAACAATCACGATTTGTTCAAACAAATATTTTTGTTAAATCAATGAATATTACCTCACTCTGAATGAAAAGTGGGCAAAAAGTTTAAAATTTAATGAAAAACCGCAAGTCCCTATCATCAAGCAAAGAAAGTATTATTAGCAATAATAATAAATTGCTTAAATAATTTGTTTTTACCAATGAATTATTATTATTCTACTCTAACTGAAAAGTGACAAAAAGTTCGAAATTTCAGGAAAAAACCGCAACTATGTAGTATTATTCTAGAAGAAGATAGCTATTAACATTCACAATTTGTTTAAACAATTATTTTTGTCAAATTAAATCAAATGTTACCCACTTCAAGTGGGAAGTGGACAAAAAATTGTAAATTTCAGAAAAAAACAGCAACTTTGTAGCATTATTCTAAGAGAATATTGTTGTGAATATTAACAAATTGTTTAAAAAAATTTTTTTGTTATATTTAATTGATTGTTACCTCGCTCTAACTGAAACGTTCAAAATAAGTTGAAAAATTCAGAAAAAAACCTTAACTTCCTAACCCTTTTCTGAAAGGAAGTTGCTTAAAACAATAATAAATTGTTTAAACAATTTTAATAAACATCCAGTTATAAGTATAAAGTAGTATCTAATTAATTTGAAACAATCTGCGTTAAGAAAACCGGAAAAAAATCATAATTAGAGCTAAAAACTCGAAAATCCCATTTTTTCACTTATGGGGGTTTTTGGGAATCCTTTAAAACAGTCTTATGGGGGTAATATTTGAAAAGTAATATTTTATTCGCATTCTGTGACCAACTGTGAAGAGAAATGGGGCATTTTGAACTCGATTCATTCAATATTGAGATTTCTGAATAAGATTTACAAAAACGTCCTTTTTTCTCATGGGAAATACGTGTTAAACTTCACGGGGCTTGCGGCACCTCTAAATATTTTTTTTTTTCAAAACAGAAAATCTGCATTTATTATTCTGTGGATTCGAACAAATGTCCGGGCGTTTTGCATAAAAATTCGAAAAAACATTTTTTGGACCACCCTATTGAGGTCTCTCGAAAATCCCGCATAAAAACATTTCACTTGGACCAAGCATCTACGCGATAGACTCACCGTCATCGCAAAAATAAACAATCTTTTTCGAAGAAGGCACGGGATCGCATTCAAAATCCTAAGACAACCTAATAACATCAAGAAAAATAATAGATATAACACCAATCCGATTTGGCTGTCCATTCTTCCAAGTTTTTCTTTTCGAAAGATTTGATTGCCCAAAAGGGTGGTCCAAAAAAATTTTTTCGAATTTTTATGCAAAACGCCCGGAAATTTGTTCGAATCCAGAAGAAAATAAATAAATTTCTCTTTTAGAAAAAAAAACAATATGTAGAGGTGGCGCAAGCCCCACAAAGTGCAACACGTATTTCCCAGAAGAAAAAAAGACGTTTATGTAAATTTTTTTCAGAATTCTCAATTTTAGGTGAATAGAGCTCGAAATCCAACATTTTCCTTCACATTTATTCACAGGATGCGAATGAAATATTACTTTTCAAACATCACCCCGATATGTCTGTTTTATAGGGTCCCAAAAAACTCTCATGAGTGAAAAATGGGTTTTTCAAGTTTTTCGCGCTAATTATGATTGCGATTTTTTCTGGAATTTTCAACTTTGTTCCAATTTTCCTTTGAGTAAGTAATTACCTTATTTTATTTAGCATAAGTAATTGTTTAAACAAATTGCAAATATTAACAGCTATCTTCTTGTACATTGATACTACATAGTTGTGGTTTTTTTTAAATTTTCAATTTTTTATCACTTTTCAATTAGATTAGGGTTATAATCAACTCATGTTGAAAGTTAATTGTTTAAAAAATTTATTATCAATTCTTATAATATTTACTTTGCCTAATGATAGAAACTTGCAGTTTTTTCTGAAATTTTCAATTTTTTGCCCACTTTTGACTTGAAGTGAGTTAACATTTCATTTGATTTAACGAATATAATTGTTTGAACAAATTATAATTATTCATGGCTTTCTTCTCTTAGACTAGTGCAAAAAAGTTGCGGTTTTTTCTAAACTCTTAAGCTTTTTGTCCACTTTTCACTTAGTGAGGTAATAATTAATGCGACCTAATAAACATGCCTATTCAAACAATTTATTATTGTTTACAACCATTTTCTCATAGAAAAGTGCTAGAAAATTGTTGTTGTTTCTGAAATGTTTAACTTTGCACTGGATGGAATTCCAATAAAGATCAATTAGATTTGATCAGACTGAATTGATTTTATTGTTGGTTCAATTAGATTCTTTTTTCTTTTGAATAATTTTTTTTAAACATCAACTATTTTATTTTGTTTGAAAAATTTATATTTTCAGGTCAGAAATTCAACTCAAAAAAGCAAAGTAAACATTTCAGAAAACCGCAACTTTTTAGCACTAATCTAAGAGAAGAAAGCCATAAACAGTAATATTTTGATTAAGTAATTAGTTTTGTTGATTCAAATTGAACATTAGCTCACTTCAAGTGAAAAGTGGGTAAAAAGTTAAGAATTTCAGAAAAAACACACAATTTTCTATCATTAAGCAAAGGAAATATTATTGGCAATGGTAATGAACTATTTAAACAATTATTTTTTTGAACATGAATTAATTATTACTCTAATCTGTTTGAAGAGTGATGAAAAGTTTAAAATTTCAGGAAAAACCACAACTATGTTGTATTATTATAGAAGAAGATAGCTATAAACATTTGCAATTTGTTAAAACATTTATGTTTGGTAAATTAAATAAAACGATTACTCATTTCATGTAAAAAGTGGCCAAAATGTTGAAAATTTCAGAAAAACCCACACCTTCCTAGTATTATTCTGAGAGAATATTGTTAAAGTTAAAGTTAAACAAGAATTAATTTTTTAAACAATAGAAATAAACAACTAATTATGAGTATGAAGTAGTATTTTATGTATCTAAAACAACCTGCGTAAAAAACCCACGCAAAATTATGATTAGCGCCAAAAGCTCGAAAACCTCATTTTCTTACCATATGTCTCACCTATTGTTCAAAATTTTCAATTTTTTAAACAATTACGCAATAACTATTCAAGTTAAATCACAACCTAGAAACGTTCCTCATAATCACAATTATTAGTGCCAATTTCGAAAATTGAGAAAATAACAATTTAAACTCTCAACAATCAAACAATTATATTGTTTGGAATTTGCAATTTTTTAAACAAATAAAGAATAACAATTCAAGTTAAATCACATATTAGGAACGTTCCTCATGATTACATTGATCAGTGCACATTTTTAAAATTTAGGAAATATTAAATCAAACAATCTTTTCAACCCTTCCACGCACACAAAGCATACTAGGAACTAGCGTAAACAGATTCCAATCTTCGGACTATCATAAAAATGTAGCTGGAAGTTCTTCCAGAAAACCAAAGAATCAATGGATTCTCCTCGAAAATATCATTCGGAAATCAGAAAATCAGAATGAAAAATATTTTATTCAAACAATTACATTGTATTCAATTTCCCAATTTTCAAAAACAATTAAGCAATAAAAATTCAGGTTCGTTCACAACGTAGGAAAGTTCCTCATGGTCACATTTATTATTGCTATTTTTAAATGTTTTTCCAATTTTCAAAAGTCGCAATAATCAATATAACCATCAGAAACTTGCCTAGATTGCTTTGTACACTTCACTACTAACTCAGGTGTGAGGAGGATCTACAGTTTAAGGTAGGTTCCGAACCATCAAAAGCAACAGCTACTTAATACTTAGAGAGCCTAATGAACTCCAGAGGAGGAATGGACTGCATTTACTCTTCTGTTCATTTTTCTGATGATATTCATAAAATCGGTAAACGACAGCGAGAGTGTGTGAATCTGTGAGTGAATGTATGAGTAATTGGGGTACGACTTGTGTGTGTGTATTTGTATATATATAGATAAGAACATGATGACCATTGACCGGCTAAAGACATTATATTTGTAAACTATTCTAACAATAACTTGAGAATTACCTCAATAATGTCGCAGTAAGTTTCCTCTGAAACAACATATTACGAAGAGCAATAGAAATCCTTATAAATAATGTACAATATGCGACATGGTCCAAAGAGTCTAGAACGAAAAGTATTATAGCAATCACAGAAAACTTGTGGAAAGTATCGTCCTAGGTTACCCAATCCTCGTTGTCTTACTCCGTTTCAGGCATTAAAGTTTCCTCCTCACAACAGTAACTTCTCTAATAGAAAAAGAATCCCGCAAGGCAGTCAAAAGGTACTCTACGAATACCGTCTCATCCTACTGCTGGTTTTTCTGCCAGAAAATATCCCCCCTCGTATTGTAGTATGAACAGGATCAATTCTCGACCTACGCTACAGCAAGCCCGAAATTTTCAGATACAAGCAGTGCACCTTTAAGTCTCGCGTGTCTGGGTCGATTCCCTCGAGTCTCATTAATTTCAAGCCCTACTTATGCATTTCCGCGGATCAAAATGTTAAGTAACGAAGGATGCAGAAATTATGAATGACTATCGGGAAGCTGTCCCTCGAATTTATGGAGGGATGTCACAAACGATTCCAATTGGAAGAACGAGATATGAAAATATAATTGTGTACTCAATTGTTAAGAAATACTCAATGAACTGAATGTCAGTCTTAATCTTAGAGAGGAACTATGAATTTATATGAAAAAACGGTAAATACGTTGGCACAATAGATATTCTTCTTCAAAAGATCAAAAGTTATCTTCTGTTAGAACTGATTGAGGTGATTTAAACCAAAATCTCACGCGGAGAGGTTGTGATTTGTAAGTGGTTGATATTACGAGGCCTCAGCTTCCGAGATATCAACATTTTAATATTTTCGTTTGATTGCTCGACTCATTACTGTCGGATAGCAAGCTATTTGATTCAGTCTGTTGGCGAGCTGACTGCTCCAATCGATACCGTCTAGAAGCGGACTGCTCAATTTGCTAGTTGCACTTTCAAGGCGCAGACTGTCAACTTTACACTGCTGAGGTGCTAACCATTCGACTAAACACAATCAAGGCGTGGACCGGTTGGTTTACTACACAGAAAATCATTTGGGACTCTAACGTACCATAAACCCGTAGGTACTCTTCGTACCCAGGCATGAGATGCACACGTTCCGTTCGTGCTGGGTGTGTTTACGTCCTATCTGTATGGGCGTTCGGAGCTCGTATCTTTGGGAACGAATAAGTCCCAAACTTTGAGCTGCTGAGTTGCTTCGGTGCGAACACGCCACCTGAACACGGCGCGCGTGCGCATAACGAAGTACATCACACGTTTGCTTCAAGCTTGGGACGGAATCAGTCCCAAGCTTGGGCGCGCGCGGCTCTCGTAATCGATGGACTAATAAGCACCATACTTGGGTGTTTGCTCGTCCCACGTTCTGCATTTTCACCGTCTGAAAATACTTGGGAACAATACGTTCTCAAAAGAGACAGAAAATTGGTCCAAAATGACTTTCTGTGTACTATTAAGGTGCGGATCGCTTGAATCACTACTGTTGAGGCATGGGCTGCTCGAATCACCGCTGGCACTGTTGAGGAGCAATTTGCTGGACTTGAGACCATCGAGGCGTAGACTGGTCAACACGGAACCATCGAGGCGCGATTCAACACTATTAGGGCGTGGAATGTTTGACTCAACATCATCGATGCATGGACTGCCTGACTCGCTACTGGCACTTCAGAGGCACAATCAAGGTGCAGACCTCCTGACACGCCACTTGCACTCTCTAGGCGTGGACTGTCAACTCGATACTGACAAGGCGCGGACCACTTGACTCGCCACTTGCACCCTTAAGGCGCGGACTGTCGACTTAATACTGCCAAGGCGCGGACCACTTGACTGGCCACTTGCACTCTTCAGGCGCGGACTGTCAACTTAACACTGACAAGGCGTGCAATCTGCCCGACTGAGAACTATTGAAGCGTGGATCGCTCAATGTGGTAGTTGCACTTCCAAGGCGCCGGCTGCCAACTGGATACTTTTGATGTACAGACCACTTAACTAACTAATTTCGAGGCGCGGATCGCTTGGATTGTTACTGTCGAGGGGTAGAACGTTTGAATCATTACTGAAATTATTGAGGCAAAATTCAAGACACAGAATTATAGACGTTGTGGCTGTGTGGGAAGAAAACTGTGTAGGATTTGTACTTAGATCAGGATAACACATAAAAGCACTCACACGGATGCAGTAATACCATGAATCACCATTAACGTGCGCGTCATATTTCACTGAAATTTAATATTAGTTGTGCTCATATTTTCATAACGAAACGGTTGATGATTCTGTGTTTTTTTATTACATCTTAATAATAATCATTCCATGTCTAAAATTCAAGAAATTTCAAATTGAAGAACAACCAGTTTCAAAACCATTCTCAACATCTAACAAATAAGTTGATATCCAAAGCTCCTGGGGACACAAAACGAAAATCGAGAATCCCACATTCAATTGTTAGCCAACACCTTCGAACGTTCTTATTCCGATCCCGAAAAATGACATAAGAAGTAGCAAGCGGAAAAAAAGCATCCTATAGTTTTTCATCATTTTCGAATTGCGAATCAGTTAAATCTGACGTATCAACTGATGTTTTAACACTCCCATATATCTAAGAGCAGACTGCTAAACTTGACACTGGTTTGGAGCGATCTGCTCGAATCGCTAGTGTAAAGACGTCGACTGATTGAAAAGCCAGTATCAATGTTGAGGCAGAATCTGCTAGACTTGAGACTATTGAGGCACAGACTGCTCAACTCGCCACTGGCACTTTTAAGACGCGGATCACTTTACTTGGCATCGCTGAAGTGCGAACAACTAGGCTCACTTCTGTCAAGGCGCGGACCACATGCATCAATAATGTCAAGGCGTGAGCGGCTCAACTCGCCACCATTGAGACGCGGTCTGCTTGACTTGCGATTTCAAACCGCGGATAGTTTCACTTTATTCGCTCCAGATAAATCTTATTTTGTTGAAACAAATTTCCCAAATGTGACCATACAAGGTAGATGTAATTAGTAGAATACCATACCTTTTCAAACTCTTAGAAAGTGGCATGACGGCACCATCGCTTCCGTTTCCAGGATGGAAATCTGTTTCAACCGTAGAGACTCGACGCTGTCGAAGCATAAACTCGTTAATCCCTAATGGTAGATTCAAGGCGTGAAAATCTCAATTTGCCGCTGGAATAGTTTTTTTCGTTGAAGTCGAGATGGAGACTGCATTTATCAACACAATTCAGGCGCAGATTGCCTGAGTTACTACTGATGAGTCGCGGACCGTTCGAATCGCTACTGCCAAGGCGTGGACTGCTTGAATCGCCACTGGAACTCTTTAGAAGCCATCCGAAAGACTAGAGACTATCGAGGCCCAAACCAGTCAAGTAACTGCTTACATCGTTAAGGCGCAGACCGCTTGACAGTAACGAGGAGTGGCTCAGATTAACATTATCAAGGGACAGAACCCTCGACCTAATAATGCCGAGCGCAAACTGCACTCAAAAGCGTAACAGAAACTTCGATTCCTCAGAAATCAAAGCTCGTTGCAGCAGTAAATGAAGCACGTAACTAATGGGTTTTGATGCGATTCCACCCTTAGCAGTTATAGTAAATCAGCATTCTGTATTTCGCGATCCGCCGACTTGCCATTCTTTACTTGCACTTTAGAGACGCAATTTGCTGGACTTGAGGCTGAAAATGAGTTGACAACTTGACTCGTCACGAGAATTGTTGAGGATCGACGCAAACTGTTCGACAAGCTACTTGCATTGTTGAGGCGCGACCCGTTTAACTTGACACTAACGAGGTGTGGACCGCTAGAGTCAACAATTGCAAGGGGAAGACATCAGTTAAGAAAAGAAGAAACAATGGGTTTTGATGCACCCACACTCTTATGAGTTCTAGTGAGTCAGCGTTCTGCGTCTCGCGATCCGTCGACTTGCCATTCGCTACTTACAATATAGAGGCGCAATTTGCTAAACTTGAGGGTAAAGATGAGTAGACTATTCGACTCCTCACTGGAACTGGTAAGAGGCATATCGAGAGACTGAAGACTATCGAGACGCGAACCGTTCGACTAGCTTCTTGTATGTTTCAGGCGCGGACCGCTTAACTTGACACTATTTTGGCGTGGACCAATCGGATCAACATTATCAAGTGGCGAATTCCTCGATACAATCATGCCGAGTGCGAACTGCGCTCAAGAGCGTAATTACACAAGATTTGATTTTCGTAAATCAAAGTTTACTGCGCCAGTAATTAGAGTACGTAAATAATAGATTCTGATGCACTTCCATTATCATGAGTTCAAGCAGAGCAGAGTTCTGCATTTCTTGATCCTTTGACCTGCGATTCACTTCTTCCACTATAGAGGCGCAATTTGCTAGACTTGAGGTTTTTGATGATTGGATCACTTGACTCGTCACTGAAACTCTCGAGGAGCGGTCCGAAAGACTGAAGAATATCAAAGCGCGAACCGTTTTATAAGCTTCTTGCATTGTTAAGGCGTGGAATGTTTGACACTAACGAGGCGTGGACAGCTCGGATCAACGCTATCAAGGGACAGACCCCTCGACTCAATAATGCCGAGCGCGAACTGCCCTCAGAAGCGTGACTACACAAGATTTGATTCCTCGGAAATCAAAGTTTACTGCATCAGTAATTAAAAAACGAAAATGATAGTTTTGATGCACTTTTACTCTTAAGGGTTCTAGTATATCAGGGTTCTGCATCTCGTGATCCGTCGACTTTAGAGGCACTATAGAGGCACAACCTGCTAGACTTGAGGCTAAAGATGAGTAGACTTCCTGACTTGTCACTGGAACTGTTGACGATCGATCCGATAAACGGAAGAGTATCGAGTCGCAAAGCGTTCAAAAAGCTACTCGAATTGTTGAAGCGCGGACCGCATGACTTGACACAACGAGGCGTGGACCGCTCGGATCAACACTATCAAAGGGCAGACCCTTTCACCCATTAATGCTTGAGCGTGAACTGCGCTCAACGTAACTACACAAACTACGATTTCTCGGAAATCAAAGTTTACTGCGTCAGTAAATAAAACACGTAAAAAATGGATTTTTATCCAGTTCCACTCTCGTGAGTTCTAGTAGATCAGCGTTCTCCTTATCGCGATCCGTTGACTTGCCACTCGCTACGTGCACTATAGAGGCGTAATTTGCTATACTTGAGATGAAGATTAGTGGACCACTTCACTTGTCACTGGCACCGCATCAGCTTAACAATTGTCATTCTCACGCATGCATGGTTCGTAGATTTCAGTGACGTGAGTGACGTTTACTATTACAACCAACAAGCTCGGAAAACAGCTGACAGGACTCGTCGCTTCAGCGAGCGCTTTCATTGGCTACGGTTGCGTACGGCACGGTTGAGATTAGAATCGAATACGGCCCAATCCAGACTAACTGTTCTCGGTTGCGGTTCGCTGGCTGGTTGGACTCTCAGCTAATCAGCGCCTACTTGGCCCCGGTTCAGTTCGAGCATTAAGGTTCGATTCTAATTTCAACCATGCCATTCGCAACCGTAGCCAATGAGAGCGCTCGCTAAAACTACGAGACCTGTTGCACGTTACTCACGTCAATTTACCCTATTAACCGCGCATGCGTGATAATGATAATCGTTAAGCTGAATCGGCGCAGTTTGAGCTGCATCGGTCAACCGAGAACCGAACCGGACTGGCAAACCTGACCGGCGAACCGCAACCAAGAACAGCTTGTCTGAACCGGGATTGAGGACGTTCTGATTGGCCAAAAAACCAACTGGAACGGCGAACGGCGACCGAAAACGGCTAGTCTGAATTGGTCAAAGAGGCGTGGACCGCTCAGATCAACACTATCAAGGTTAGAGTCTAGATTTATTAATTTCGAGCGCGAACTACGCTCAAAAGCGTAACTAAACAAACTTTGATTTCTCGGAAATCAAAGCTCATTGCATTAGTAAATATAACAAGTTACTAACGGGCTCAGATGAACTTGCAGTTTCATGAGTTTTAGTAAATCAGCGTTTTGCATCTCGCGATCCGTCGTCTTGCCACTCGCTACTTGCACTATAGAGGCGCGATTTTCTAAACTTGAGGCTAGAGATAAGTGGACCACTTGGATCACCATTTCACATTGGAATCGAGAGCTGAAAACTATAAAAAGTATATTCAACTTCTACAAATCGAATATTATGGAGGCCTTGCAATTTATGAGAAGTTGAAATAAAATCCAAAGATTCCGTTCTATTTATTTAATCTATACTAAAGCATCGTCTACCAATAGCGACGGGACGACTTGCATTTTCCTGATTCAATTTCAGTTACGCAACGTAAGAGTTTCTCTACTCTTTTCCTTTTCTCCTTTTTTGTGAATTTCAGAATCCTAGAAGCGATCGCTAGAGGAAAAGTGAACACGTTCTTGACGTTGTGCACCGGGACGGAATTCCGCGTCGAAGGTGACAGGGAGATAAGAGGGAAGCGTATCCTCGATCTCCTCCGAGTACGGAAGTTCGCGGTATTGGCATTTCTCGACACGGCTCTGGAAAGCGTCAAGCTCGTCCTTCTGGTCGAGGAATAGGTATATAGAATCAAGATACCGCAAACGAGAAACCAGGATTCTGATTGTTCTAGCAAAACTTCCTTAATTATCCATCACTTCCAAATCGAAGGGACTGGAAGAAAATAATTTCAGATGAATCAAACCCTTGCGGTTACAGAAAGGGGGTAGAAATTACTGGGAGGAAATTAACGTGGAACGAGAAATCTGTCGCTGTATGAAAAGTTAGAAGTTAGAGGGCATAAGGGAATTAAGATGAGGAAAAGAGTCAGGAAAAGAGAAGAAGTTTAAAAAGTGGGAGACAGGAATCGAAAGCGAATGATAAGGAAGGGGAAAATGGGAGTACGTAGGGGAAGTTGAAATACGAGGAAAGGAATGAGGTGGAAGGGATGTACTTGGAAATCAGAAATGCTCCGGAACAAACTGCCCCAGAATTGTTGACTTCGTATTATTTGGTCAGATTTATTGGTAAATCTTTTTCGAAAAAGAGGAACGAGCGTTCTTCCGCTATAGCCTCGGTGGTGTAACTGGTCAGGGCTCCACTCATGCAGAGTAGCGGCCCTGGTTCGAATCCAGGGCAGGATATGTTATTGCTTCCTTAATATAAAAATTGCCTCTCAAGTAATTGATCCAATTTGAAATCAAAGATCAATTTATGTGAATTCGAAAAACTTTTTTTTTATTATACGAAAACAAGAACTAGAGCTGTTTCAAGTTTATGGTGCCACTGCCTCGGATTTTCTGGAATATTTAGTACGTTAGTCACAGGTCAGTGCGAAAACGTCTATTGTAAAGCCTGACAAAGAATGATAATCGGACAAAGTATTTGAGTACAAAGCACTGTGTGCTCATCCTCGTATAACAAAGTAAAAATAGCTGGAGGGAACCTTTTGTGAAGTTTTTGGCTGAAAGAGTTTTTCTTTTCTGCAAGGGAGACTTATCTCCCTCAAAATGTTTTCCCTCAAATCCTTTAAAACCTTTGCTTTGAAATTGCAAGCAATCCTTTGGAATCCTTGGAGTATTTGAATCCTTTGTAATGTTTCAGAAAAACTCAAAATACCTAGAATTCTTCCAAATTCCATAAAATCTTCAATATTTTGTGAAATTCTCCAGAATAGCTTGAATTTCCTGAAATATTTAGAATCAGCAAAGTTCACCAAAGTTCTCAAGAATTCGCGTCAAATTTCTGGGGGTTCAATGAAATATCACAAATTTTGTGGAGTTCCTCGGAAAGCTTCAGAATCTCATAATTTATTTGAAACTGCTGAGAAACGCTTTAAATTTTATTTCGTGTAATTCATTTCTTTTCGGAATGTCATGAAATTCTTCAGAATCTTTCAAAATAACTTGAAATACCCAGAATTCTCGCAAAACCCATGAAATCCTCAATATCTTGTGGGATCCTTCAGAATACCTTGAATCTCTGTAATCATATGGGAACAGCAGAAATTCTTTGAAATTGAATTTGAATTCATTATGCTGCCAAAAATGTCTGGCAGATTGTCCAGTAAATGCTTCTGGAGATTCAATAAAATCTCATTAATCTTGTGGGATCCCTCGGAAAACTTTAGAATCTCATGAAACATTTAAACTGCTTTTGAACCCTTCAAATGTCGTTCCGTTCAATTTTTTTTCTATGAATTCTCTAGGGAATCTCAAAAAAATGTGGAATTCCTCAAAAATCTTTTTGATATTTTCGGAATAACGTCGGATTCTTCGAAAACTTTCAGAATAACTGAAAATCCCTTAAATTCTTCCGAATTCCATAAAATCCTCAATGTGTTCTGTAATTCTCCAGAAAACCTTGAATCTCTTGAATTATTAGGAATTAGAAGAAATTACTTTAAATTAAATTCAAATTCAATATTTCGCCAACGTTCTCTAGAAAGCGTGTTATTTCTCTGGATATTCAATGAAATCTCATGAATCTTCCGTTCAATTTATTCCTGAAAATTCTCTGGGGAATCTACGAAAATTCCGGAAATTCTTAGAAATCTCTTCGATATTTTCCCAATGTAATGAAATTCTTCAGAATTCTCCAAAATAACATAAAATTCCGAAAATTAAAAGGATTCTATAAATTCTTCAATATCTCGTGGAATTTCCTAGAATATCTTGAATCCCTTATATTATTTAGAATCAACAGATTTTCCTCATAATTGAATTTCAAAATCATTATTTTGCCAAGGTTCTCCAGAAATCGCGTCACATCTCTGGAGATTCAAAAAGATCTCATGAGTCTTATTAATCTTGTGTAATTCCTCGGAAAACACTTGAATCTTATAAAATATTTGAAACTGCTTCCGATACCTTCAAATTTTATTCCGTTTAATTTATTTCTGGAAATTCTCTGAGAATTTACCAAAAATTTTAGTGATTCTCAGGAATCTCTTCGATATTTTCTCAATGAAGTGTAATTCTTCGGAATTCTTCGAAATAACTGAAAATCCCTGAAATTTTTGGAGATTCTATAAAATCTTCAATTTCTTGTGGAATCATTGTTTTGACAACGTTATCTATAAATCATTTCAGATCTGTGGAAATTCGAGAAACTCTCATTCTTACATAAAAACTTAAAATCCGCAGAATTCTTGCAAATACATAAAATCATCAGTAGCTTGTGGAATTCTCCAAAACACTCTCAATTCCATTTGAAGCAGAAATTCCGTGAAATTAAATTGGAATTCATTATTATTATTATTATTATTATTTCATGAAATTTTTCGGAATCTTCCAATAAAACTTAAAATCTACAGAATTCTTGCAAAGACGTTAAATCCTCAATAGCTTGTGGAATTTTCCAGAATACCTTGAATCTGTTGAATCATTTAGAATCAGTAGAAGTTCCTTGAAATTTGATCTAAATTTTTCATTTGGTCTTTGAAATCTTTAAATATGTGCAGTTTTTAAGTAATGATTCAAAAACGAACGAAAAAAAAATTTTCCGAATTTTTGCTCTTATTGAGCTCCGTACAATGATTCAGCGCAGAGTAGGATTTTGGGAACTGCAAAACATTTTCTATGACAAAGAGTCATTGGCTCCTGATCGGAAAAAGATTTTTAAGAGTAATAATGTTGACTGAAAAAAAGTTGAAATTTGAGGAAATTCCGAAAACTTGTTATAACACTGGATACAGTGGATGAACGAAGGATACCGTAGGTCAGTTTTTAGTCTCAATGTGACCTAAAAAACTCTCAAAGTTGAGAAGCGCTGCGATTTTCCTTGCTTATTTTCCCTAGGGTTTATATTTATCCTTTCTGTCAGAAACCACCGTAACAAGCAATTTTTCCAGTTTTATCCATATCTTCAGCTTCAAAACATTTCAAATCATCCATTATCAAGAAGTTAGGAAAAAAAATATTTCAAAGTGATTTTTTATCCTATTTCCTTAGTGATTGATGCCTCCAAAAATGAAGGAATGAATAAAAATGGGAAAATTGCTTGTTTCGGTAGTTTTTGACAGAAAGGATAAATTTGAACCTTCGGGACACTTCGAAATGAAAATCGCAGAGCTTCGCAACTTTGAGGGTTTTTCAGAGACACATTGGGAATGAAAAAAAATCTGCCCGCTGCGCGGGCACATTCTCATCGCGCGCTTCGTTCGCAAGTTTGAGCGCGCCTGCGGCGCGCGCCTGTCGGATCTCGCGCTACGCGCTCGATGGTATTCTCACCTCGCGCTCCGCGCTCGGTTATAAACTCACCTCGCGCTACGCGCTCGGCCTTTGTACCTCCCTACAGTTTTATATAGAGCTTGTTCAACTCAAAAGCTGAATGTCGACTACTTTAATTCGATGAGTGTGAATTCTCTTTTGTTGAAGCTTCTCCGGCTTCAACGAATACATTCTCA
>WSXT02210090.1:0-17849 GCA_011762715.2 Neuroterus valhalla
GATTTCATAAAAATCCGTTCATAGGCAGAGTTTTGTGAGCTTTTGCCTTTAAAACGTCTAACGTTACTGGGCTAATTTGCAAACTCGAAATCTACCGCACCAACCTATTTGAATAATTCAATCTTACTAAATACTCTCTACGTCATTCAGACAAAATGGAGATTTCTAATTAGGAAATCAAATACCATTTTCTGTGAAAAAAGGAAAGCCTTTCGATCCTGCTGGGATTCAAACCCAGCACCTTTCGCTTGCAAAATTTACAAGGCGTTCCTTTTTTTTACAGAAAATTGTACTAAACTTAGAATTTGATTTAACATTTGACATTTTCTCGGTTGAATGCTACAGTTTAAATTTCGAAGGAGGCTCTAATATTTCTATTCGTTCCAATCAGAAAGCCTTTTATGGATTTTCACGCTTTCTGAAATCATAAAATTACATTTATTTTATATTTTTAATACTTGAAGTTGTTCTGCATTATTTGATAGTTGCATTAAAATATGCAACCAAATAAGTCATTACCAACAAAAAAAATTAATGAAAAATTTGATCAGTTTCATATTGGATCGAATCTATCCTAAATCAGACCGGTTTAACACTTGATGTAACAGAATCTTTTGGGGATGAAAGTGTCATTTTTCAAAGGAAATTACGGGATGAATATTTTTCAAAATAGTCACACCCATTTTTTTTAGAAGTAATGTGTATTTGAATTTTGTACTCTGTGTAGAAATTTGTAATGTGTGCAAACTATTTTCTTAACATTTGTTCGTATCTTTTGAGTTTCCAAGAAAAATTCAAAAATTTGATTTGATGAAAAAAAAAATTCCTGACGATAAAAATTATTGAGTCCACATGAAACTCGCCAGATGTCTTCCTCACAAAAAGTAAAAAACTCAACAAAGAATTAATGGAGAATATAAGTGTGGGTTTTTAAAGGAAATCAACTTTAAATATTTTCAAAAAAACGGATGCTAGTTTGTAATTTTAAACCTTATTTAAATTTCCTTATAGATTTGTAAAGTGGCGATGAACATCTAAAATTTCCTTATTAAATCATCAAGAAATATTAACATTTTTCAACTTGGATGCTTCCAATTGAAGATTTTGAGTTTCGAAAAATGATAGATGGTCGTTTTCAATTTATAAAACATGAACTCGAAAATAAGAAATCCTATGAACTTTGATGCTTCGAAAGTTTGAGGTTTCAAATGTGATGCTTTTAATCTTGTAGGATATCTTTGAAGACTATCACATCTAATAACTTCTACATTTTTGCTGGCCTTCAAAATGTCAAATGCTTACAAAATTGACAAACAACCAAATTGAGTTTCAGTTAAAAATTTGTGAAGTTTTTCAAGATATAAATACAGTTTTTGAGCATTTAAAATTACAACTTGGTAAACTTGCACGATTCCCAAAAACACAGATGTACTTCGAATTCTTTCAGGAACAAAAACCAGGCATTCTTGAGACCATAATCATCCCGCGAAATGATAAATCCTACGTTTGAAAGCACGTTCAAGACTTAAAGATTCATTAAGAATGATGTCACGAAGTAGGTATCATCAATATACTCAAGACGAGCCATCCAGGTAAACAGCTTCAAAGAATGTGTTACTCAATAAAGTTTTTATCATTGCCTTTTGAAATATTTCACAAAGCTATTATATTACTCGACAAAAGAACTTGGAAGAGAACAGAACTGATTCAAAGATAGGAAAATGCAATACATAAGTTAGACTTTAAACTTTGCGGTTTAATAGAGAAAAACAACAAGTTAAAAGGAAAAGAAAAACAGTTCATGTGTATACGTATCTAATTACGTGAGAGGAAAAGTCTTATTATGATTTATGCTAATTTATACAGATTGCAAATTCTTTACGAATTACAATAACTGCATAAATGAAAAGTAATGTGCGTATTTAGGACGACGCAAACATTTTGCAGGTTTAGAATTTTCAAACGAATTATTTTTATCATCACTGATTTGCCCTTTGGTCTTATCTTTGAGATTTAAATTATGCGAACAATATTTTAGACGTAGTTTCTTTATTCGATTTTTTAAGAAGACATAAAGATTTAGTGAAAGAGTGACGCAGAGTGTTGTTATGTCACGTAATTATATAAAGACTTTAATAACAAAGGTTCTTCGGAAAATGACATACTGCAATTGGAAAATTATAGTAGTGCACAAATTAAAGGAAATTAATGCAGTCGTTTATGGACAAGAAACTCATCTTTTTTAATGCAGCAATTGAATTTTAACTATAAGATAAAATATTCTTGCGATTCACAATTATTTCAATAACGGAGAATAAAAAGTTGAAATAGAAACGTCAGAGATTATTATAATTTGAAATAGTTATTTCCATGGCTGGTTGGAAGGTGTTTTGTTTCAAAATTAAGTTGTACATTTGGTCTTTAAAATTATTAATTTAATCTTCAGAATGTACCCGTCCAGCATTTCATAGTCATCAGTTTAACTTTTCTCTTATTGATATTTCGAAGGAACTTCCTGTACTAAAACAGGATGTCCTTTGTGTACTATTGCTTTATATTTTCGATAGAGAATTTTAAACGCATTTTCCACCTGAAGGGATTGGTTCTTCTCATTGTGTTTGTCAAAGTGTGTACGTATAGAAATTCAAATTAAGTTTTACGAATAATTCAAATATTATACTCTCTAACACTCTGCCGAGGTGATTAAGCCAAGTTTCTACAATTTTTATACTATTTAGTTGAACGAGAAGGAAGATTGTGTTTTGTCCATTTAGTGAATAAAAGCTTCCCATTCTTATGCTTTCAAATGGAGCTTATACTTTTATAAATCTGAAATTAAAGGCCTTTGTATACTTTCATACATTTACATTTGTATATTTAGAAATGTCAAGGCTTCCGAATTTAAAAGCTTTTGAATTGGGAATTTTATGGTTCTTGAGTTGAAGATTTGAAAACTTTCAGTTTCCAGCAATTTCAATTTTGTTTTATTTTTCAAGGAACTTTTGAACGGTTGCTTTCAATTTTCAAGGGTCTTTTCTGGAAACTTAAGAAAACTTCTAACTCAAAAAGTATATAAATGAATCACATTATATAATAGCTTCTTAAATACGGAAACTGAAAATTACACCAGCATGCATGATTATGATCCCTGATTTTGGAGTGATTATTTTAGACATTTGAAAAAATGTAAGTTCGTTCATTTGAGCGATTTCGAATACAATGGCTTCCAAACGTAAGCTTACAGAAATTAGAAGGTAAAATTTCAACTTTTTGAGGATGAAGAATGTTACAGTATCAATTTGGACGATCCCTACAAATTCGAATACTTTCGAATTAGGTAGCTTAAAACTTGAATACAATGTTCATGAACTCCGAAACTTTAAAACTAACAAAATTTTCAAGTTGAAAACTTCCACATTTCAAAACTTTGAAATTGTACTGTTTGAATATTTAGCAATCAGGTATTATTCTCGTACTTTTAACTATGAACGCATTTTTCCAAAGTTTCCGACAATAGAATGTAGAATATAATTGTTTACAATTTCAATTTCAGAGGCTTCTGGATAAATAACAATCAAAATTACAATATCCCAACGTGTCAACTACTAATTTTATTTTATAAAACTTGTTAATTCTAAAAAAGAATTAGCTTTACCTATTTATTCGGAAATCGTTTATATTCTGACTTTTTCAAATAACAATAAACTGAATACATCAAACGCGCAACTTTTGCTCTAAAATGTGAAGGTTTCTGAATTAGGGAACATTAAGATAATACCATGCGAGGAATTTCAATTGGAAACGCTAAGCTTTAAAATTCGAAGGTTGCCAACTTTCGAATCTGGTAAGTCCATTCCTTCTGAAGGCTTCAGATCTTCTAAATCTTCAATCTTTCAAAACAAATTAGAGAATGCATTTCTGCACATTCTGTTTGTCATGCTCATAAGAATGCCATTCACAAGATTCCTACCTTTATGCCTAAATGTCAAATTCAGCGGTACAAACCAAAGTTGTGTCAAGCTAGTTCAATTTCTTATTGTGAATTCTAAAAAATGATGAAAATTACAAAAACTCACCCTGACAAAACGAGGCTTATAACCCTCATCGTCGATATCTCCAGAGATTATGGGGACGTTCATCGTAATCGCATACTCTCATTGAATTCACCACTGAGCACTAATTGCCTGAAACGGTGCCCTGGAGGCAAAGAAGGCCCAAAACTTTCGAAGAATTCGCGTATTCGATTTTGGAGAAAGCATCACCAAAGGCAACGACTAAAACCCGCAGGCCAAGACAGATTTCACTGCAAGTTATTATATTATATTTGTATACAACACACTTGCTGCACACAAAAACACACTGTAACTCCAATCCAGGTAAGACGCGCGGAGTCGCGTCGAAGTCGAGTCAAACTGAGTCAAACGAACCGTTTGAAAACGGAGATCATTCCCGGTCCGACTACAAAAACATCACCATGGTCGGCACTCAGCAGAGTACGGTTTCCCGATGCAACTTGCTGGCGCTGCTGAAAGTAAAATCTGCTTGAAAAGTGGAAAAGCGTCACTTCGTTCCAGAGTGGTTGGTCCGCAATAAACAGGTGCTCAATAACTCAGCGGTGATGTTGCAGGTTGCAGCATGGCACGTCATCCGTAACGAATTGGGCTGCCATCGCTGACACAGAAATTAATAAAGGTCGTTTTTTTCCACAAGGTTTATGATGACTGGCAAGATTCCATAAGCTAAACTTGAATTGTACTTTGTATTTTGAGCTGATATATTCAAATGTTCGATAGGAATATCGAAGAACGACGATCATCCATTGGGTGCTCTTTTCGATTCTGACCACCGCCGCCGCGCCGACAGTTTGTGGACGAATGTTAAAACCGCCGTGCGCTGAGCCCAAAGTGTGTACACACACGTGTGTGAGTTAATCCCACTGGCGTAGAATCGCTTTCTTCGCTCCACTGGCTGATATTCTTCGCTCGAAGGTGAAATTTTTTTAGTCCCTGGCTGATGAGAGATGACGAGATTACTCGTGGATGATAAAAAAAGTATTGGGTAGAGGACACAACTTGATTCTGAAAGGAATAATATAGGAGAAGACTTGGGAATATAGAGAGTGTTAGTTCTACTGGTTCTTGGAATAAGATGAGGATTCCAATTTTAAACCTGTTATATGTGTTATTAAGCAGAAATTTCTTAATGACTTATTTACTAATATGTGTTAAATTTTTTGTACAATTTTAAATATATATAGGAACAGAGTTTAGAAATTTATTTCGGTATGAAATTAAATGATCCCTTTTAGAAAATTCGATTTAAGAAAATGTATTCTTAGCTTTGCAATATTAAACAATTTTATTAAACAATTAAACATATTTTTAGTTTAATTACTTAAAAATTCAAGAGTTTGAGTGCGCGAAGGGTTTTCTGTGTTTTGAATTAGAAATAATTTCAAGCTTGGATCAATAAAGGTCGTTTTTCGTGTTTATTTATTAACAAATTCAAGACTTGAATCGGAAAGAGTTTTTTATATTTATTCATAAACAAATTCAAGAGTATAATTATAGTGGTATGAAGTCAAGAGTTGGATCGGAAAATGAATTTTTTTCTGTTTATTTATTGACAAATTCAATAGTTAGTGCAGAAAAGGCAGTTTTTCAAATTGATTTATTACCAGATTCAAGAGTTGGATCAGGAGGAGGGCAATTTTTGTTTTTAATTAGAAATGAGTTCAAAGGTTGGATCGGAAAAGCGGTTTTCTCTGATTAATTCAATTTTTTTCAACCACGATAAGATTCTTTAGTACATTTTTATTTTTGATACCCAAAATTACCATATAGTGGAACTAATTAATTAAACTCCAATTTTATGTATTCTCAAATAAATCCTTTAACTATTAGCCGGACGTTAAATATTCGGAATTCTGTCTATTCCTCCATACATAAATCCATTATCTCCGAATACCGTTTTAATTGTGATGTATTTCGAATCCAAGTTTTTCCACTATGAATAATTTGAAACTGAATTGATTTCCAAATTCTCAAACGTCCATTTATGTCTTAAATCTTTTTTTCTGGAAGGATTCTATGGCTTGAAAATGTTCGTTTGTCATATGTTAAACCTTTTGTGAAATGCATTATATTTAATTGAATTATTTTAATTTAATGCATTTTTGCATTATATTTTGATGAGTCAAGTTCACACTTCATATTTATATTAAAACCTGAGTTTCCTCCGTTTTTAATTCTAGTTATTTAAATGTATTCAAGCATGGATACTTCTTTGCAATTTGTAGTTTTCTGCAAATTATATATCTAGGACATTTGAAAAATATCAATCTTCGCAGGACAAAAATTTTATATTATGTATATTTAAATAATTTTTTTTGACGGCTTGAGATTTTTTTATTTCTCAATCTGAATTCTTTTATTTGGGTTTAGGTTTCATGGGTCACATTTTTCAATTATAAAAAATTCATTGAGTATATTAACATATTTTTGAATATACAATTCTTGATTCGAAATTTATTGATTTCAGAATCATTTCGTTTCAAGCGCTTCTAACTTGACGTTGTCCAATTTTGAGAGTTATATCTAAAATTATTTGATTCCGGACGTGTTCAATTCAAACTTGCTCAAAGCTTTCATTCTGAAATTGAACAAGATAAGATGATGAAAGTTTCATTAAAAATCCACCAAGAAAATTGAAGCTTCCATCTGAGAATTACACAAATTTATTCGATTTAACTTAGAAACTAAATATTAGACTCAAATTTTATTATTCAGTTTTGAAAACTTTCAATATTGAACTGGCTAAAGTAAAAAACTGCACTATTATACTTTTTTATGAATTCTATACAGAGGATTTAGTGTCTGATTTCAGGTTTTGAAGTAAAAAATGTTTTCGAAATTTAGTCATTTCATTTGAGGTATAAAACTGAACTCAAATGCATTGAAATAATGTTAATAATTACCAAATCCAATTTTGCAAACATTAGCTTGAGTAAAGTTTTCATTTTAATGTATTGCGCTAACTGAAGGTTGCAGCAATACACATCACCTCAAATAATTCTTTGTGATCTTTTTTAAGAAAGTGTATTGCATCAATATATTAATAAATATTCTAAAGATTTGGAACACCACATTTTTTCATTTAGACATCAATAAATTGTCCAGGATTATAGATTTGAAACTTTCTTCAGAAGTGATAGAAAGTTTGAAAATTTGTATCCGTTCAGCAAACCTACTTACAACATTCTTCTATTTATTATGAAGAAAAAGTTGCGCAAAACATATTCTGTAGTTACTTTTCAAAATTTTATTAATATATTTCTTATTCTGAAATGTTGTAGTAAACGAATTCAATTTCAATATTTGAAAATAATTTGAAATATGTATTACATTTTTCATGAGAATGTAAAAACATCATTTAAATTGTCACAGAAAGATACATTTTTCAGAAGTTATCACTGAAGAATAAGAGCCACGAATATATATTTTTCAATTTTTATAAATAATAACAAGGTTATTTTGTTCAAACAATGAAATCTTTCATTTAGTAATAAAGTTCCTGCATTTAACATTTATCTCAAATCAAAGCTTTCGAAATTAAAGTTTTTTAAAAATAACTTGGATTGAGGATTAAGTTATATGTTTACGTGCATTGATGCTATAACACAAATACGTCATCCCACGTTAGAATGTCGAACGTGGGCACTGCAAAAAATTCTTCAACTGCCATAGAAATGTGGAATCCTAATGATGTAGGAACAATTGATATTCTCAAGTTCTTTTACCTTTAACCCAATAAAGAATTATCAGACAATAATGACATTAACATGCTTATAAAAGTATTTGTTGCATTTGTTTACAACTGAGAATTTAATTTTATTAATTATATGTTCTTTTTGGAATTCAAAGACTTTCAGAATGGGAAAAAGTTAATTTTTATCTCATCGCTTGTTTTTCATTAAAACAGGAATAAGATTCTAAACCAAGTAAACTTAATGACGCTAAGTTCTTTTAATTGCACAATTTATGATGCTGTTTGTAATTGTATAGAGTTTTATAGCCGATATTTCAAGATTAAACCGGATAAAAGGAGGACCTCGTTTTCGCAAAATTTATCGATTCAGGAAATGATAATGTTTTGAAGAAATCAGTTCGAAGAGGAGACGGCAAGCGACCATAAGTAAGGGTTTCTTAGGGGTAGGGGTAAATTTAAAAATGGTATCTTTTCTCATTGTGATTAATATTATTATACTACTGCTATCAAAATAATAAAAATATGAAGTATCAACATTTATTTTGGATTTATTATATATTTTGGATTCTGATGTATAATTTGAGTTCTCTGGATTAGCCAAGAAGTTTAATCACTGTAACCAGTTTTCGAAAATTACTACAAACTGTTAAAATGTAAAAAAACATCAACGCAAATTTCTTCATGTACCGTCGAATATACCACTGGACATAAATAATTAAAATTCAATTAAAAGAAAATATTAAAAAAGAGGGATGTATGTGATTATCAAAATTAAGGGATTCCAGTTAAAACTCATTATTTTCCTCGAAAACTGTAAATTTACATTCCCGACAGTGTAATTTTTTTTATTATCAACACTGCATGGTATACTGTTACTATTCACAATGACACACATATGTCAGTGACTCGTGGATTTTCATATTTTTGAATCACCTGTGTGTCACTAAGTGAATTTCAAATGTCATACAAACCTGAAACGACACATGGAATTGTTCGGTTAGAAATAAATACGGAGGAATAATAGATAAGTTTGAATCTAAGTTTTGAAACCTTGTAACAGTTTAAAATTAAGTTGTGCTATTGACTGGCAAAATAATTTCTATTTAATTAAGGCTATAATATATTATTATATTATATTATATAATTACCGCGCTAATAATATTCGAATTAAATTATGCTGTAAATTCCTATCATACAGATTTTCCCAATTTAATTGATTCGTTTCTAACTATATTTGTGGACAGATCAAGGATAAATATCGTCGCTTTTATTCCGTGAACATGATATTTTTTATTTAAAAAATGTTATATCTAGAAAAAATGAAAAATTACTTTCATAAATCATGATAAAATTTGGAATAAATATGTGATTGTGCTGTTTGATTTTATAGTCATAGAATTTTTTCAAGAAATTGTTTCTTCTTAAGAATTTGATATTAAGGGTATAATAAAAAGGTTATTTCTCAGAAAATAGTAGAAATTTATGGAAGCAAGAAATATCCATAAATATCATAATTATTATTGGATTGTGTTTAAATAAAAGGCCGTCTATGTTTGGAAGAATTCGGTGAGAGTAAAAAAAGATTTTTTGTGAGACAAGGGAAACTGGAAAAAGCGAATCCGGGTTCACCGGAATTCGCTGTGCGTAGATAAAATATTTACAGTATTCCTAGGCATTCCTAAAAGGCAAACAACCTGAATTAGAAATGTTAAAAATTTGAATCAATATACGTTTGTCGTATAGTGTGCATTATCCATAAAAAATGTTTGATCATAATTTTAAAAAGGTTGAACCATATTAAATAATGTCGAACCACAAAAAAAGTTGACGTTCTTGGTGTGCACACTTTTTAACATTTCATCTGTACATTTGAGAACAATTGCTAAAAAAATTAGATAAAATGGTATCCAACTGCTCCGCATAATATCAGAAAATACGTCAGATCCATAAGAATGAAACAAAACGGCTTTTTACAAAATTAGATTGCTCAGCTCTCCTCAATGTGGATAACATCATTTCAGATACTATAGAATATTCACAGTTTAAAATGATTACCCTGAAACATACAACATGATTATTCTGATACTCCTGAATTTACGAACAGCTCCAAACATTCATCATGAAATCGTGTCTAAATCGTTACAACAAATTTCGAATCTGAATTCAAAACAATTCATGGCGACACGCGCGGTACGATTCGGACCAATCACATTTGGAGAGACGTACTGTGCCACCTCGTAGCAATCTTATGTAACATTTCAAATTCACAATTTGAACTTCAGATAAACTTCTTGCTCAAAAGCTATTTTATCCCAAAATTCAATCCTAATTCTGAATTTGCATCATGAAATTACTACAATAACATTTTCTGTAACATTCATGCTCGGGAATTTTCATAATTATTCTCTCCGGTTACTAACGTAGTTCCTAGAATCGCCGCTTTTTTTCCTACTTTATTAAGAACCTTTTTCCCTTCTGAATCAAACGTAATTCGTGACCATCTCGTTGGTTCTGCACGCGGTGAACCGACTTTTGTTGCTTGTCAATTGTTTATAAAAAGCAGTAAAAGTGTATCGCGAGAGTGTACCTCGGAATTTCGTATATCCTGCTTTATAGAAAATCCATAATTAGCTTTGTCGTCAAAGTGCGTGTTAAGAAGTAACCATGACTCAACTAAGTGCAAGCGGTGATGGAAGACGCGCCCACCCACAGGCTTATAAAGATAAAACGAAGCCTACAGATATTCGCAGCAGCAACATCAACGCTGCGAAAGGTAATTTATTTACAAATTTATTCATAATGGTGAATTTTTCGTTGATTCCTTCGTATAGAATAAAGTTTTCGAAGGCCTGCAATGGCGACTGTCATCTTTGGTAAGAATTCTCCATTTATGGTCATGTCACGGACCGGTCGTGATTTACCCACGTGTAATGCCGGAATCACAATTCAGGTATTAATTTTATTGTCCTAGAAGTAATCATATCTTCCTCTCCCCAGTTTGATTAAAGCAAAAAAAGAAGAATTTTTTCGGTTCGTTGGATAAATGTCCTTTACGGCTCACGTGTGGTTTTATACCATTTTGGGTATTACGCTTGTTCTTTATTCTTGCAATGGAACCAAGGCAGATGCATGTAATAAAATAAAGCGAAATTTAATTCCTGATTTATTATCTACTGCTTCACCATGTATATTGTATCTTTCTTTATTTATGATTTTCTAGACGTGCAGTTTAGAGGTTATGTAGTTTGTCTTATGCTTTATTTTACTGTATTATTCCGAATTCATGCTCGCGATTTTTACCCAAGATATTCAAAACTTTATTGAAATGTTCTTGTAAAGAATTTGAATCTTTTAGTACAGTTGTCAAAGAGAATGGAGTATACGCAAGAAAATGAAAACTTGTGAAGTTTTATTCTTATGATCTTTGACAAAAGACCCTTTGGGTGTAATTTAATTTTTCATTATTCCATTTCAGCAGATAATTTTATTGAAAAGTGCTCACCTCTAAAAAAAACTTTAAAATAATTAAATGTTATCAATTTTCTTTTCTTCACAGCTGTCAGCGATGCTGTCCGTACCAGTCTTGGTCCACGAGGAATGGACAAGATGGTAAGTATTTTTTAAGCAATCCTTCGAAAACCATCATTTACTTCTGTTAAATAATCGAATAAATGATAAATCCTCTTTCAGATTCAAGGAGCAAATGGCGAAGTTACTATCACAAACGATGGGGCCACTATTTTGAAAGAAATGAATGTCGTTCACCCAGCAGCAAAAATGGTAACTGATTTTTATATAAAATAGATTACAAATCAGGATCATTAGATTGGGATCCTTATCATAGAATCTTCCATTCTTCACTTCCTAAATTTTCGTTTAGCTCGTGGAGTTATCGAAAGCTCAAGACACTGAAGCTGGAGACGGAACTACAAGTGTAGTAATTGTAGCTGGAGCGCTTTTGCAAGCTGCAGATCACTTATTACACAAAGGAATTCACCCTACTTCGATTAGTGAATCTTACCAGATCGCTTCAACGAAGGCTGTTGAAATTTTAAACGACCTGCGAGTAGCCGTCAATATGTCGGATAAAGCAGCTCTGATCGAAACAGCAGCTACTTCTTTGAATTCAAAGGTAATTAAAACTTGATTTGTGCACGAATTGTATTATTATATTATTTTACAATTTTCATGCAAACAATTGCTATTTTCTTATAAATAATCTTCATATCAATTTTTACAATCGGTTTCAGGTAGTTTCTCAACAGTCCAGCATTCTAGCTCCTTTGGCAGTGGAGGCAGTTCTAAGAGTTGTTGAACCTGGCAAGGAAAACGCTGTCGACTTAAGGGTAAGTACAAAATGTTTGCTACAGGCCTTACAATATTACAATGTTGCCTCTTTCACCTAATCCTAAATATCCCAATCAAAATGAAAATTTGAAAAGAAATTTTTAAAATCTATCAATGTTTTGGTGTTGATTCGACATCTTTTTCCATGCAATAAAAATAAGTTTTCAGTACGTCAAAATCTATGAAAAAGTTTGTTTAACCACTACATTAAACAGAAAAATAATTATTTTTTTCTATCACAGGACATCAAAGTAATAAAGAAGCTCGGTGGCACCATCGAAGATACGGAATTGATCGACGGTCTCGTGTTCACGCAGAAATCTTGCAACGTCAATGGACCTAAACGTGTCGAGAAAGCTAAAATTGGTCTTATCCAGTTCTGCTTATCGCCTCCAAAAACTGATGTAAATATTTACTTTGATATCAATAAGCAAACTTGATGTTCACTACTATATATTATTTCTTAATAAATAATACTCATTCTTCTTTTCTCCAGATGGATCATAACGTCGTTGTCTCCGACTACTCTGCGATGGACCGTGTCCTCAAGGAAGAAAGGGCCTACATACTTAATATAGTGAAGCAAATCAAAAAGGCTGGATGTAACGTACTCTTGGTGCAGAAGTCGATCCTTCGTGATGCCTTAAGCGATCTCGCGATCCACTTCTTGGACAAGATTAAGGTCATGGTCATCAAGGACGTTGAACGAGAAGACATCGCCTATGTCTGCAAGACTCTGGGCTGCAGACCTATAGCTTCTTTGGACCACTTCACTGCCGAGAACCTTTCTAGTGCTGAGTTGTGCGAGGAAGTCATGACTGGAAATTCGAAATTCGTGAAGGTAGGATTTCACAGATTTAGGAGTTCTTCCTATAAGGACCCCTCCTCCATGGGACAAGTCGTAACTTTTTCAATTATTTTCAGCTATGTTTTATTAGATACTACATAGTTACTTACTACTCGAGATACCTGAATCACCAAATAGAAGCTTATAAAATAAAAAGAATCAGAATTATGTGGAACGTACGATCACATAATATATCATACTTTCCTAAAAAAATTTTAAGGTATAAAGAGCTCTGTCATCTAGTAGAAATATATTGACAAACTAAACGTTGAACTAAAATAACCTAAAGATTTGAAGGAACGGTTGTTCGAATAAACGCTTGTAATGAGATGAAAAAAACGAGCTTATACCCTTTTTCCAAGTCTTTTACCAAATCACTTTACTTTTTGCATTTAACAACAATTCAGAAGATCAAAACCTTTCAATAAAGGTTTTAGATTCTTTTTCCTTCCTGTTGAATCTGTTGTCACATTTAGAAAAATAGATTACCAAATCTAACTGCATATTTAGCGAATGGTGCAAAGTCCGATAATCTTGACAAACTTGGAATAACTCAGGGATAGTATTAGTTTCAAAAATTCTGAAAGAATCTCGTGTTTATGGATGACCCTTTATATCTGATGAATTAAATTGGAAAAAAATCACGTATGAAATATTTTTGTTTACAGATCACGGGAATCCAAAACCCAGGTCGCACCATCACAGTCGTAGTTCGTGGAAGCAACAAACTAGTTTTAGACGAGGCCGAAAGATCACTTCACGATGCGCTGTGCGTTATTCGTTGTCTTGTCAAGCAGAAGGCGTTGATCGCCGGAGGAGGTGCACCAGAGATCGAATTAGCTATCAAATTGGCAGCCTATGGACAAACTCTTGGTGGTGTCGAGGGATATTGTGTCCGCGCTTATGCTAATGCTTTCGAGGTTTGTTTTTATAATTTTCAACATTCATCCTTTGTCTTCCTTAATTCCAAATACTATAGTAGAACTATTTAAATATTGTCAAGCTTGACATAGAACCGGGAAACTAGGAAAAGGACAGTGAACTTATTTATCAAAGGGAAATTTTTCTAATTAATTGTGAAAACAATCTATCTAGTCACTTAAGAAAATTATCTGATATTCCTGCTCATGCATACTCGAATAAATAGAATAAGAAACATAGTTTTGAATGTTTAGACAATTAGATCTAAATTAAACTATTTCAAATTGTGGACTTCAATAATTAATAGTTGCGAAAATTTTTTAATTGTGGATGGTAAGAATTCCCGAGCTTTGAAAACGAAAGTATTATGGACCAATTTCCATTCAATATTTTATGCCTGAAATTTCTTTCCACACCAAGTTGCAAGTTCAAATGTACGCGATCCATGGAAAACCCAACTAAATTATCAGAAAATAAATGGAATGAAAATATTCCAGGTAATTCCGTCAACGTTGGCCGAAAACGCTGGTTTAAATCCGATCGCCACAGTGACAGAGCTTAGAAATCGTCACGCACAGGGAGACATCACAACAGGAATAAACGTCCGCAAAGGAGCAATTACGAACATGTTTGAGGAAAAAGTTTTCCAACCGCTTTTGGTGTCAACAAGTTTGATTACCCTGGCCTCTGAAACCGTTCGCAGTATATTGAAAATTGATGATATTATTAATACAATGCAGTAAGTTATATTATTCGCACCAGTCGCTTCGCAAATATTTCTTTATCACTGTTGCATTATCGGCGTTTTGTTCTCACTTTTTATAACTACAGTATGTAATAAAATTATTGAAAACAATGTTCGACTCTCTTGTTCATCTTAGAATAAGCATTATAATTTTAAAAAATAATCGAAATGCAAAGTGTAGAGTTAAAAAATGTCCTAAGTTTTTGTCCCGAATGATTTTAAATCTAATGTTTTCTTAAATCTATTTTTTTAGGCATAATTTATCTCGGTTCCTATTTTGAAAAAATGCAGAGCCGGAAATATAAAAATGTATTCAATTATACAAATGTAATAGAAGGGGTGTGATATGAATAAAACACAAGTTCCAGAAAGTCGATTTTATTTTATAATAAAATATTTGCTTTACATGTGATCATTTTCAAGTTCATTTTTCAACACTTTCTTGTACAATAATAACAGATTTCATAATACTTTATCGTACTCCTTACTCAAAAAATCTTATAAAAAATCATGATTGCTCTTTAAAAATTATTTAATCACAATTTACATAACAACTTGATCGTAAATAAACGAAAGCTATACCAAATTCAGCAGATTAAAAATTTTGATCATAATTGCTACGATGTTCGTTGACAGTATCTATAAAAATCGTACCTAAAGCGAACAAAAAGATGAGAAAGAACTGAGCCTCTTTATAGACTCAATTTTAGGCAAAATTTACTGAATAATAATATGGGCCTTAATAACACTAGAATGTCTCGATATAATAATATCGGTAAGTCAGAAGTAAATGTATTCTAGTTATATTTTCAACGTCAGAATGATATTGAATGTTATCCTTATTGTCTTATTCAACAACCGTTGAGAATTTATTACTAAACTTGTGATGAGAACACCTAATCGTCATGTACAAAATGCACAATCTTATTCATATATTTTCATCTACAGGAAGTTAATCTTGGGGATTCATACTCTGTATTAAGTACAGTCCGGGGACGTTTGATCCCAAAATATTATAGGCATTGTTCTTAATAATCAGTCAAAAATTCCTCTTGCGTGAGCTGCTTCGTTGGTAGAATTAAAAACAATATTCATTTGTAACAAATAAGTTGTAGCTGTGAGCTGGATCAATACCTTAAAATACAGATTCACTTTGTGCGTAGGAGATTGAAAACTGTAGTAAAAATGATTGTGAGAATTCGTGATTATGACTAATAATATCTTTTGAAGGGCGAATTCGTCTAATTAATCTAATTGGTTCAAATTCCAAATATCCATGCATTTTTCTCGAAAATGAAGGTTCCTGATTTTTTTTAGTTTGTGTCAAAATCAAATGTTCGAATTTGTAACTATGACTTGTAATATCTTAAAACAGAATCATTGCTCTAATTAATCTAATTTGTTCAAAAAATAGGTATCCATGAAAACGGGTTCGCGTCGGCTTTTGTATAATGAATCACAGTCATTATTCCAATATTCTTTTAGAACTATGTACGTACAAGTTCGTTGAAGTAAAATTTGATATCGCTCATGGTTATCTTGAAAAGGTGATGCGCTGAATATTTATATAATATCGAATTCAGTTTTACCATCTTGGATGAATTTGGTGAAAACTCCACTGTTGGTATGTGTTGTGTATATCACATGGCATTAATGATAATTGTTGAGTTTGAGGATGAAGCGCCATACATTTTTTGTGCACTCTATGTAAGAGAGTCTTCGTCTTCTGCAAACGGAAATAATCAGGATTAATTTATTTGGAATATTTTCTTTATGTTATTATTTATGTTACTCAATAGTTGTATTTTAATGAGTAGTTCAAATGAAAGTTTTGCTTTTTGATCTATGACATTCCCTGACAAACCAAATTCTTTGACTAATCTCTAATTCTCGGATTTTTCCTGAACTAAAGCACCCTGATTGTTTGAACTGAAAATTGTTGCACTGTGACCAACTTTTCCAAATTTGAAAGGTTGTTGTCAATTTTCCAACATTTCAGTTTGAAAATTGGTGACTTCAAAGTAATGAATGCTTTTAATTTTTCCAATTTTAAAACGTTTTCCAGAATTACTTCGAATTCAGCGTTGAAAATTCAACATTTCTTAATATCAAACCCTGTCCAAATTAGATTGTTTGAATTTAATTTTCTTAATTTGGATTTCGTCATCATAATAGCCACTTATTCAAATGTAGTTTTCCAGATCGGCATTTTCTACAGTCGAAATTTCTTTACAGTTGAAATTACATAATTAGCTTATCTATTAAATGTTAAGAACATGATTTTCCAAATAAAACGTGAAAAAATGTAACGATTTCTGGATTTTTTAAAATATTCAGTCAGGTTTCAAACAACCCCGTGTGGTAAGAAAGAGTGTTGAAAGTGACTCTATAGCCAACACACTTCTCCGAAAAAGAGCACTTTTTACGTATTTAATTTTAGAGGATGCTAATAAATTTTTGCATTTCACTTGAAAAGTCTTGTAACTGAATAACTGTTAAAACTGAATAATCTCGAATTTATTTTGAAACTAGGGAGATTAATTGGATAGTTTTTTAATAAGAGCGTTCAAAATTGAGGAGCGCTTAGAAGCAAGAAAACAACTATAAAAATGCAATAGCTTCTAAAAAAAATATTGTTGTTTGCGTCCAGAATAATGAACGAAAATTTGCTCCGTCTCTGCCACATAATGCCTAATTTCCGTCTATATCCGCTGAACTCATTATGTGCACATAATGAGAAAAAATTCCGTCTACCCTAGAATTTTATTATAAATGATTTTTTTAAATACCTCATCGTATTGCCAAGGTCCATCGACAGTTCCTAATCGGCAAAATGCTAATTTTACTCCTTGTCCATCCGCTTCTACACATCGCTCACCAACTCCCAGTTGGCCTTTCGCATTCAATCTTATCAGCTGCACAAAATAATTGTTCATTTTACTTAAAATACTTGAGGAGACAATGAAAACATTTAATTCATGTCCGACATTATAAATGCTTTGCAAAATATAATTATTTACCTGATTATTTCCAAAGCCATGACAATGTGAAGTAGCCATCAGACTAGGAGGTGCATGTCCCATAGTATCTAAACACGCCGAAGTTGCGACGCTTCTCATCTAAAAATTCAATAAAAAATGAATAATATGTTACGATGTTAATGTTTTTGTCTACTTGGTCTTATCAATATTTAAATAATTAATTATTTAAAAATTGTTTTTT
>WSXT02210101.1:0-17848 GCA_011762715.2 Neuroterus valhalla
AGGAGTGTCTGCAAAGACGCTGCAAACCACAAACGCAATCTGTCGATGGCCTGGATTGATTACCAGAAAGCTTTTGAATAAACTTTCCATAGAATTATCATCTGTCTGTTGAAAAACTTGAAGGTTCATTCACAAATAGTAAAATGTTAGAGAAATTGATGCCCCTTTGGAAAGTCACATTCACTACTTCTGGGAAATATCATGTGACTACCAACAGCGTCACTTAACAGAGAGGTGTCTTGAGGGTGAAGCAACGAGCCTTCTCCTCTTCTGCATCACACTTTTGTAACTATCTCTTGCACTACGCGATTTTTATAGATACCTCTGTGGCGGAACTAATTTTCGTGAGCATAAGGTCATTTATATAATTTAAATAGATGTTTTAAAGATCTATGCTTCCGGAAAAGAACATCTTGAAGATGCTCTTAGTATTGTTGGGAGGTATACATGAGAAATCGTTAATGACTTTGTATTGGACAAGTGTGCCAAGATTCATCTGAAAAAAGATCAAAAAGCAGGTATAGATTAGGAGCCTGTGATGGTTGATGGGAGGGCTATTAGACACCTTAGTTCAAAAGAGACCTTCAAATACCTGGGTGTTTCAGACAGCCGCATTTAGGATCCAACATCAGTAAAGGAGGTTCTCCAAAGCAGATACAAACACCTTCTCCAAAGGATTTGGTCATTCAACCTACAGTCATTAAACCAGATATCTGAGACTAATTTGCTTGCCATCCCATTTCTACGCTATTCGTTTGCGGTGTTTTCATAGACGAAGACCGAGCTCAAGGCTCGTTCCGCTCGTCCGTTTCGCGCTTATACATCGCAGGCCGTAAATGGGCACGCGGACTTCTCACTCTTCAATGCCTATACAACTGAATTATCCTAAATACTATTCATATCATCGCGAACGGTAGAGATCCTCTCCTGCGGCAATGGTCAGGAATTACGAAATGAGTGGGGAAGAAGCGCTGCTTTACAAAGCCGCGGAGAAGGCAGCTGAAACCCTTGGCTTGGAACTCGACTTTAGAATTGAGGACAGTGCATTATTCCATCAAGATAGCTCACTTCTCAAAACACAGGTGAAGAAAG
This sequence comes from Neuroterus valhalla, assembly GCA_011762715.2. Classification (NCBI taxonomy): domain Eukaryota; kingdom Metazoa; phylum Arthropoda; class Insecta; order Hymenoptera; family Cynipidae; genus Neuroterus; species Neuroterus valhalla. Next base: position 1,093 of record WSXT02210101.1, read on the forward strand.
TGAAGAGAAAAAACTTCTTGAAACAACAAAAAGACAAGGTAATGCATGGAAACTTTTACGGAATTGTAAAAGACCAATCTTTATCACCTGAGTCAACATTTGCTTTCCTCAAATGACCTGGACTCAATCCAGGAACCGATAAATGCATTTCCGCTCATCAGGATGGTGTGATTTCCACCTTAGCATAACGTAGAAGCATTTGATGTCAAGAGGTTTCCAGCTATAGGTGCAGGGCATGTCTTAAACTCCCCGAGCACCTATGGCATGTACTATCGAAGAGTGCCTTACGACCATCTTTGTCGCTCTTATGGCGTTGATCGCAACCTCGCCCTGCTGAACGCTCGAAGGAGAATAGAGTCTTTTGCTAAAAACGAGGAGTACAGAACCTACTGGAACTACGATTTCTCGACAATTGCTCCTATCCAACAAATAAGACCCAACATCGTGCTCCTTGACAAACGTGACCGAACCATGTTCGTCATCGAATTCTCGGCCTCGGTCGACTACAACATCAAAGGCACGGAAACCGAAAAAAGGAGAGGTACAAAGATTTCAGAGAACATCTACAGTGGCATCATCAAGGATATCCGGTAAATTAATTTTTCTCGTCATCCAAAATCCAGAAGTACAAATAGTATATCGTGGAAAGCTGGATGAATATTTAGGGCATCACATACATGATTGGAAGACAGGATATAGCAACGAAAATTTAGAGGGAGCATAGATCATACTTCGGAATGCAATCTTTGAGAGTGCTTCGGATTTTTTTGAAAGACTGTATGAAGGTGGATTTGTCGCGGAGCATGACGAAAGTGACACAGATGCAGCTAAGTTAGACAATTACGATGTAGGTGGCGGGAGCACAGTCAGTATCGGAGACATAAGTTCCGTAATTGAAAAACTAGAGAATGGAGATTAACACAGGAAAGGATCTGGGAAGTTCAATGTGGATTTATGCCAAGAAGATCATGCGCGGATCAGATATTTAGCTTAAGACAGATCATGGAAAGAAGCCTAAGAGTAAACAAAAAAGTTTTCTGTGCACTTGTTGATCTAGCAAAAGCTCTCGACAGGGTAAATAGAGCTAAGCTTTAAAAGGTCCTCAAAGAATATGGAGTGACTGGGTGCATTCTGAAAGCAATACAAGTAATATATAATGGTAGCAAAGCAAGTGTACGGTAGCGATACCTGTAGGTATCAAGAAAAGGACAAGAGTAAACTCAAAGCGACTGGCATGCAATTTTTGCGTAACATGTGCGGTGAAACGCTAAGGGAAATGGTGAGTAATGAGTGGGTTCTTAAAGAATGCGATGAAGAAAAAACACTGATTGACGAGAGTGAAAGAACTTCGCTGAGATGGTTCGGTAACGTTGAGAGAATGGATGAAGAACGATTGACAAAGCAAGTGCATCTAGGCAGGGTGAATGGTAGCGTACCCAGAGGAAGACCAAAGACGGAATGGATAGAATGTGTGATTAAAACCGTTTAAAGGAGAGATATAAAGAGCCGTAGAAACACAAGACCTTGTATGAAAAGTTGCTTGCATTGGAAAGTGGCGAGAAATCTATGCCAGGAAAGGGATGTTTGGAGAGCAAATGTATATAAGGAAAAGATTGGAGCCTGAAGCGAACGATTTTGACTACTGATTGGCCCATGTAAGGATATCGCTCAGTGAATTTTTCTAATGGCTTTGCGAAATTCTTTGTACGGGGTGTTTGCTACAGAAATCAGAAAGCGACCCGTGTCGAAGCGATGTTTCGCAGGACGAGTATATCGTTTGAAAGCAGAAACAGACTGAACCTACTTTTGCTCTGTATTATTTTTACCAGGTCTTACCTTTCATATTGCCAAAGAAGCATCCCGTATATCCATTCTGCTTGATTCTGCAATGAATCCTACGACTGGTCTAATACCTATCCCTACCTCCTTCTCATACACATCCCTTGCTCGAAATTTCCCATGTCACTTCCACTCTCAAATCTTTCCAAATCAATTCTCTATTTCCCGATAGTACAGCGAGGCTGGAAGGGATTTGTCCTTGTGGTTTATTAATAATAATGAATAATATTATATTAGTTGATTACTGTCCTTTATGACTTTATAGAAAAAAATTGTTTTGGTATAAAATTTTAGGTTGGAGTCTTCGACACGACGTAAATCTTTCTTATATCGTGACATGTTATGTAAGCACTCAGAAATTCAATATAAATCAATGTACGGTCACGTGCTCTTATTGAAGTGATACATTTAATTTTTTTGAAATCAGGTGTCGAGGGATCTGGAAATGGAAGACAAGGCCGACGTGCACAAGAACTCGCTCCATCAATTGATATTCAAGGAGATTGGCCTGTTACTGTACTGTTGTCAGATAACTCTGATTGAATTGGAGCCCTTAAACCTTACCGTTCCTCAGCAACTCCTAGTTTGTATAAAACCCCAGAAGTCGGGCACTACAGAGTATATGTACTACAGCCAAATGGACATGGTTGGATAACAGAACTTGAAGAGAATAGCCCTCCTATTACTATAAGCACCACTGAACCATTGGCCATAATAATAAATTTATCACAAACCTTTCGTTTTGTTGCAATACTTCAAATTTTCGATCGGCGTCAGGAATCTCTGTTTCATCCGCGTAATCGTAGAAAGTTTCACGGTTTTCTATTAATACCAAACGGCGATGTATACAGTAGTTATTTTCAGGTTTCTAGAACAAACTAATTGGATTTAAACTAATAGCCTATTCACAGACAAGAAATACTGTTTATCTATTACATCTAGAAAGAAACAGTTAATGCATTCAATATTCAACTATAAGACATCCATGGAAGATTTCGAAGGTTGTAATCTGTAGGTGTCAAAAACCATGCACACGACCGTTTTAAACAATATTCGACACTTCAAAGTTTTTTTTGGCTCAGAAATAGCATTTTCTTCAATATTTTAGTTTGAAATACAATTGAAACTTTTATTGTCGATGATCGTAGACAAGACATCAAAAATCACTATATCTTTACAAGTTGGAGTACGACACAAAACGACATCGACTAGAAGTTATATCGTTTGGTCCATAACCTGCATTCGATTAGGTCTAAAATTTCGGATCGTGGATCAGTATCTAACTCAAATAATTAATGTCTCAGCAATTGTTCTCAGATTCTCAATAAAAATTGTATTTTTCGGACATAAAGAATGAAATAGATGAATGATCGTAAAAAAATGCGCTGTTTATAATTCTTACGAATTTGAAAATCTCTATTCGACTTATTCCTAATCCTGGCTTCAAACATGGTCGGTTTTGTCTGTTAACTTTCATTAGGCTTGTTTCCACCAAATACAACATGGAAGGATCTCCCGAACAATTCCTGTTCTTTTTTAGTCCTTAGTGAAAAATTTGGAGGTAACTGCTTCCACGGCTGCTACCGATATATTTTGATATATTTTGCTGCTTGTTGTGTTTTACGTGATCAGCCAAAAACCAGAAATCCATAAAAATCTCGTGTTTTGCAAACTGCGAAAAGTTAAAAAAAGTTAAGGATTTTTTAAAACAATTAACAAGAGTCAAGTTCAGAGCACTATTCTTTATTGTATATAAGATGCGAAGAATCTGAAAGAAATCCGTGAAGATTCTTAACAAATTTGTTATTAAGTTCGAGTAAAAAAATCGGAGAAATATTGCGAATTATATCCCTGAATTGGAAAAATGATTGCGGTCCATGGTTGAGCGGGAAGGGCGTCGAGGAGAGAGGAGAAGAAGGACTATAGAGGCAGGGGTCACTTGAACCGACTTACAGTAGTTCAAAATCCAAAATTTCCGGTCAAAAACCCTGAACATGTAATAATCGTGTTAAAAGTTACATATCCAAAAGTTATTGGGGTCGCTGAATTCGAAAAAGGTTTCGTTTCTCAAAATTCTGAATGGCGGACACAAAATGGCGGTCGACTCGGATAAAAAAATAGAGTATGGAATGAAAATCAACTTTTATTTACGTTTTCGGGGTCGCTGAATTCGAAAATGATATTTGTTTTTCAAAATTCTAAATAGCAAACACAAAATGGTGGCCGATTTGCATAAAAAATAGAGTATGGGATGAAAATCAGTTTTCTGGGTCGCTGAATTCAAAAATGATATTTGTTTCTCAAAATTCAAAATAGTGGACATATAATGGCGACCAACTTGCATGAAAAAATAAAGTATAGAATGAAGATCAACTTTTATTATCGATTTCTGGGTCGCCTAATTCAACAATGATATTTTTTCAAAAATTCAAAACAGTGGACACAAAATGGTGGCCAAGTTGCATGGAAAAATAGAGCATGGAATGGAAATCAACTTTTATTTACGTATCCGGGGTAATTTATGGTAATTTCAGAAGAAAATATGGTAACTTACCATAAATTACCTCAAATTATATTCAAAAAATGTCTGGATGTTTATGAAAATTCTGGGTATTTATATCAATTTTACAGGTAATTGATGGTAACTTATGATAAATAAACTAAGCTAAAAATTTAAATTTCCATGAATTTCCGGAAATTTATAAAGAATTTGGGTAATTTTTACTTATTTCACAGGTAATTTATGGTACAAGAAGGTGAATTAACTAAAATATAATTGAAAAATTTCCATCGATTTCCGGAAATTTTCGGTCATTCACGGTAATTTAATAAATTTCTATAAAATAATTGCGCGTCCGATTTCCCATTTTGGAAGAAGTTCATTACATTTAAAACATTAATTTTTCATTTAAATTTTAAGTAGATAAATAATTTCATGATAATTCCCGTTAATGATTACAACTTGATTAACATTAATATATTATATAATATACAACACTAACATTAATATATTGATCAAAGTATTGTTGGAAAAATAAGTTTCTTCGTCTCTATATATTTAAAGTAAGTCAAAGTGATCACCATGTTCAAGTAAGAAACGATTTGGTTAAAACATTCGACGACAGCGATTAGTATTCCCAGAAATTTCTTCGTTCAAAAAAAGCTTAAAAGATCCCTACGATTCTCCGTATCACACATGCGATGAGCCTCTCGCTATGCGCCGCGCCAGGCACTTGAAACGGTGCGCCGCACGCCCCACAGAAATCGTTACTATAGGAAAACGGGCAAGCTAGGGCAAAAAATTTCAAAGCCACTTTAATGGGGACACCTTCCCGTGTGGAACACAGTGAGAATCGAACCGGCCTGATGCGGCCTGGATAACTAATCCCTTATTGAATTTCGAAATTTTCACTGCGCGAAATAGACGAAATAGAAACGTTTCAGACGCATGCATTATTATTTTCACTTCAAACTAGTATAGGACGCGCGAGACTTTTCAGCTGCGTAACAAATGTTCGCGGAACGTTCGCTTTTAAGTGTATTCCTTGTCGGAACTAATAGATATGAAAATCTGCTCTTTTGGATTTCTCGACAGAAATGCACCTTATACATCTGAGGTGAATTTCATTTCGTTCGGAAACTGCCAATTTTCGAGATTTTGACCGGAGACTCGGGATTTTGAACCACTGTGCGACTGGGAAACGCAACTCGAAGTTTTGTCCTTCAGTAACCTGCAGGCTAAGCTGACCCTTGTCTCTAGCCGAGCTCGTCTTCAATGCGACTCGAGAATGGGCTGTGCTCAACCGATACCTCCCTTAGCGGGAGGTAATTATAAAACAATGAGATTTTCCAATCCTGGGAATAGAACCCCAGTAACATTATATTCAAAACCGACTATTTTAGGGATTTCAACGATATGTTAATTACTTCATAAGTTGGGAATGATGGATCGAGCTGACCTAAGGCGATGCTCTACTCACCTGATTGATTCATACACTGGTGACATTTTTTGCAACAACTCTCGTCTGCACCGAATAAGATATCGAATTGAAATTTTGTGAACGACTAAGAAATCAGTGTCGACATTGAGTTCAAAATTTTATAACAAAAATCTATAATTCGAGTCACGTGACTTATGTATAACATGGCTTTTGAAGGCGACCTCTAAATAAAATTTATAGTCAACCCTGATCGAGTGCGTGGAATGTGTCACCACGTTAAAAAACGCCACTTGGATTAGACCTCATGTCGGTGTGGAACGGAGTTCACGATAAATAGAATTTTAAGATACCCTTTCATTAGGCTGAATTCTGAAGTATCAACTAACAAGGTCAATTTAAATTAGTTGAAATCGCTAAAAATAGTAAACTTAGAATTAAGTCTTTCTAATGAACTGATTCTGCGATAGGAAAATTTTGTGTTTTGTAATTACCTCCCGCTGGGAATGGTATCGTACATGAGCCTTTCCCATCACTACACAGTGGTTGGAAATCCCAAGAAGCTGGCCATGAATCAGAATCTCGATATTTCACTTTGTTTGAGCACCTATATAAGATTTTTGGGGTCGCATATTTCGAAAATGAAGTAAAAAATCCAAAATTCAAAATAGCGGATCCAAATGGCGGACGTACACCCAAAATTTTTCATGTAGTTACTTGAAAATGAGTATGAGGGGATTTTCGGGGTCGCTGATTTTCGAAAATGGAGTCAAAAAAACAAAATCGAAAATGGTAGGCTCGAAATGGCGGACATTTTCATAAAATTTTCCATGCATTCACTTAAAAATGAGTATTAAGAGGTTTTTGGGGTCGTTGATTTCGAAAATGATGTCAAAAATTCAAAATAGGAAATGACGGATAATTTCTAAACTTTTCCGTTCATCCACTTGAAAAGAGTTTCGAAGGGAATTTGAGGTCGCTGATTTCGAAAATGTAGTCGAAAATCCTAAATTGATAATGGCAGATCCGAAATGGCGGCTATTTCTCAGAAAAATGTCCGCTATTTTGGTCTGTCATTCCAAATTTTTTATTTTTAACTCTATTTCTGGAGTCAGCGACCTTAAAAACCCCTTATTACTCATTTGCAAGTAAATGCATGACAAATTTCAGCAAAATATCCGCCGTCTTAGGTCCGCCATTGTGAATTTCGGATTTCTGATTTCATTTTCGCAATCAACGACTCCAAATACCTTACATGGGTACTTGAACGAATTTAAATATCGAAATTCTGATCCTTGTCCAGCTTTTTAGGAATTTGAACCACTGTGCGCTGTATGACGGGCATTTATGGGCGTAACTGTACGATTCATAGAAAAAAATTCCCCGAGCGCAAACCAGCAACTTCCGGCAGTTCAATTTTTGATACGTTTCGCAGAAGTACGTTATTCATCTTTGAGATAAAAAACAGGGCCCTATCTATCAAGACTTTTTTCTGAACTCTGTTTTTATTAGCTCAAGCTTGTCGTCATTATTTGAAAACTGCAGTCAATTGGTTAAACATATTGCATATTTAACTTAGTCAATCACTTGGGTAGTTTTTGTAGCTGAAAGTACTTACATTTTCGAGAACAATCCATGTTGTGACATGTGTACTTAATAATAAATCTCAAACTACGCTATTTTGTACCACTACTGATACTGGACTTTTTGAATAGCGAAAGAAAAATTTTTTTTTTTTTACATTATGGACAACTTTCCACGATTTCTTACCACTGTGCGCTAGTATCGGGTAGCCGCAGGTTGAGCCCAGTTCCTTTCTGAGTCGCGTCGAACTCGAACTCGGCTAGGGCCGAGGGTCAGCTGAGTCTTCAGGTAGAAAATGGTACCCCGAGATCGTCTAGACCCAATACTTTCCTCTCGCAATATCAAATTGCAATTATGGCAATATTTTGAAGCCGGAATTTGAAAATTTCTATTCTTTATGACTCTATCTTAATCATGGCTCCAAGCATAGTCGGCTTCGTCTATCAACTTTCATTAGACCCGCTTCCACCAAATACAACACGGATAGGGTCTCACGAACAATTCCAGGACCTAGAGCAACAAATAAATTAGCAGGTGGAGCCTATGAAAAGGGTGGATGAGTTATTGAACGTTGGAAAAAGAACAGAACGCAATTCAGAAATTCGCGAGGTGGGGATAGGAGATGGTGTATGAGGATGTGGATAAGAAAAGGTTGGAAAAATAGAAAGCAGAGTAAAAACAAGTGAGAAAGAGGGGAGAAGAGAAAATATAGTGATGAAGGGTCTAAGATTAGAGGGAAGGGATTTGAAGGGAGGTGTACAAGAAGTGCTAAATAGGATAAATGCGAAAGTACAAATAGGGAGAGTAGGGAGTTGAAAAAAGGACAATAGAAGAAGGACAAAATGGTGCTGGTAGAATTAAAAAACAGGGAGAATAAATACAAAGAAATGTTGAATAAAAGGCAACTGCTGTAAATAGAGGATGATGAGACATGGGGCAAAGGAGCATGCAACGTAAGTTAGGAGAAAGAGTGAAAAAGGAGAAAAAGAAAAGGAAGGAAACGTGAGTAAAGTATGGGAAAATAAAAATGCAAGATATATGGTGGGATAAGTATGAAGAGACAGAAGACTTCCGTGAAAAGTGCAGTGTCGTGGAACTGGAAGAGATAAGAAGGGAAGAGGGGGGAATAAGGAATAGTTGGGAGCAGCAAGAAAAAGGAAAGGAAAAGAGGGTGAATAGAGAGTATGTTACTGGAATAAAGAAGATTTGAGAGGAAAAACGGAGGAATAATGAGAAAATCGTAACGGAGGGTGGTTGTGGTAATGATGGAAACATGGCTTAAAGAAGAAGGTTGAGAAAGAGTTAAAGTGGGGTGAACATTACCAAGTGGTTTCTGTGTACAGGTTCAAAATATGAAGAGGGGGAATGAAAAAGGTAGATGAATGGGATAAATGATGCTTGAAATAAGGAAGAAATATATAACAGGGAAGGATAGGAATGTGATGAGGGAAAAGATTGAAGAAATATTGGAAGAAGAAATAAGGATGGGAGGAGAGAGATGAAAATAGTGGGAGTGTATGTGGGTAGACATATGCAGTAGAAATCTTAGGAGATAAACGAAATGATGGAAGGAAATGAAGGAGGGCTCAAGCTTGTAATGGACAGCGATATTTATTTAGGGAAAGGAGATAGAGGAGAAGAAAATGGGGAGAAGCAGGAAGATGGAAATCCAAAGACAGGTTAATATACCCGCTCGGGAGGTGATAAAAAACCGGTAATTGACTATGCGGAAGTGGACGACGAGGTAACAGAGAAGGTCAGGAAAATAGAGGTAGGGGAATATAAAGGTTCTAATCACTTTACATTATAACTGACTTAAGTGAATGATGAGAGCATTAAAGATAAGGGTAAAACGGAAGCTGAGGCAGACAAAAAAGGTAGAGGAAATTGGTAAATAAAAGGGATAGAGCTATTCAAACAGAAGCTAGAGGATGTACAAAGGTTTGGAAAGTAGTAAACGAAGTGAGAAAAAGAAGGATATGGGTAGACACGATATTGAGATGGTAGAATGAAGAAAGTATTTCATCGATTTGCTGTAAGGGGTAGAGAATAAAGTAAGGAAGTGAGGAAGAGTAAAAGATGAGGAAGATATGAGGAAGAGGGCATAAGAAGAGAAGAAATAATCGATGTCGTTATAGTGAAAAAGAGGAAAAGGGAACTTCTGATAAAAAGAGTTTGAGGAATCTTTCATGAAACAAAAAGCAGGGTACATGCTGTCGATCAAGTAGGCGATAGCTTCTTTTTGGTGAAAGGAGTAAGAGAAGAGTGTCTTTTAAGCCAATGTTTTATACAGTATCTTCTTCTTAGACTTGGGAGAGACAATACGGAGAAAAGGATGCGGAGATATTAGGATGGAAAAATTGGAGGTATATACACTGGCATACGCGGACGATATAGTAATGATAGCAGAAGATGAACATGGGATAAGACGTCTAATTACAAATTAGAGAAACATCTAAAGTAGAAGAAATCGGAATCGAATGCAGAAAAGACCAAGGTTATGAGGTTTATAGAAGGAGGAAGAAGGAAAAAAGTATGGACTAGGAGATTGGAGGGAGTAAGATGGACTCTAGGAGTGTTTCGGAGGAAACTTGCATAAATGGTAACAGAGGAAACGCAAAGGGATAAATCAGGTTCCAGAGCTGGATGAGGGGCATGGAAATTGAAATAAAAGCTGAGGGAGAGAAAGTAAGGTAAGTAAGCGAAGAGATGGAAGAAACGAGAGGAAGAAAGATTAAGTTAACGAAACGGGGAGAAGAAGAAAGGAAGGTATTTACAGATAGAGACATAATCTTGAAGTAAACTATGGGGAATTAGAAGATGAAGATAAGGACAATCAATCAACAGAATGCGATACATCAATAGAGATATGATAGATAGCATAAGATAATAAAAGAGGAAAGACTACTAGAGTATTTGAAAAAGGGATAGGGAGGAGAAAGATGGACAAGAATAACAAAATTTAGATTGAGGAAAGAGATCAGGGAAGTAATGTATTAGGGTAAATATAAGAAGAGAATGTACAGAATATATGAATGGAAAAAACATTGGAACATGTATAGGAAGGAAGTATGAGAGGAGTCAAGGAAATGAAGAAAAATCCAGATTGTATACGCAAGGGGAAGTTTCCACCCTCTAGATATCAATTTTGATACCATAACTCTTATTTTTTGTTCCTCTAACACATATATTGAAATGAGGAAAGTCAGAGGCAGACACTTCGGTACCCTCCCTTGTTAGTATTCCCTATGACAGAATATAGTATAGTGTGCCCCGATAGCGAAAGCAGGCGTTCCTGCGCACTGTATGGAGCTAGGCACCGAGGCGTAGCCGGAGCAAAGCTGAGGTGCTCAGCTTCATACGGTGCGAATAAACGACTATTTTTGCTTCAGGTTCACATACTATTATGCCCAATAATGAAGCAAAAGCGAGTTTTCGCGTTGGATTACTTTCACGGGTCAGCGTGAGGTAGGTGATGAGGCCTGCTTGCCCTCTAATTTTATCCAAAAATTGCCTCCGAAATTAAGGAGGACAATATTTTGTACGATGAGCACTAATGAGCTTTTCCTTTTCTTCGTTGTGGCACCCTAACCTTACTTTTCAAGTGTTCCACCATTTGTTTATTTACTTCCCTCTTACCACTGTCTCTTAACATTTGACCTGTTCTGATTCTGAAAATACGTCTTTCCTGACTCTGTGTCAAAGCGCAACTTTGCATTCATGGAACTTTAGATAGTTCAGTGAAGGAGAGTGAATAAAGTATTTCAATGAGGCTGCTCTTATTCTATAGTGTTGAAGGTAATGAATAAAAGCAAATTGGGAATAATTGATGTTAAGTCACTAGGTGGTAGATGGGATTTATATAAAATATACGTACAGTATATAGTATATATAACAACCTGTGAGACAAATATGAACAGAGCCGTAATCAGGGCGGTGCCGTCGGTGCCCCCGTCCCGGGCGCAGACCACACGGGGGCGAAAAATACACGAATAAATTACTTAAGGCAGGGGAGGAGGGCCTAAAATTATGAATTGGCTCCGGACGCAAAAAAGGCTCGTTACGGCACTGAATATGAAACTTGGTATATATTGTTATATCATGCTCATAGTGATATCAGGATGTATCTATTATGTTGTTTATATTACCTTGTACAAAGTCCGGGGGAAAGCGTGGTAGAATGTTCATTCAAGAAGAGTGGCAGAACGCGTAGGCTACACACATAAATTGAAGGATAGTGATAACCTGGGGATTTCGATATCGGGAATCAGGAGCCTTTAGCAGGAAATAAGAGCTATGAGGGAGGATGGGAGGATTAGAGAAGAGAATCGGGGAAAAGAGATGAAAGATCCGAGGGAGAAGGTAGAAGGATTAGAGGAAGTATTAGCGTCGGCAACGGAGGAAAAACAAAACGAGATAACATGGATGAAAGAGGATATAGGGGTTTGGAAGGAAATAGCAGACAAAATTTTCCAGTTGGTGGAGGCTAGGTGGGTTGTAGAAGATTGTGTCAGGGTGAAGGGAGAGCAACAAGGTATCTGGGACTAGTTTGAGAACATAATTAAAGAAAAAGTGGGACAATAGAGAAGCAAAGAGTAAGAGATGGTGGTATTGCAGGGAAGAAAGGAAGGGAGTGGAAGGACTGCTTCAAAACATAAGAGGGTCTTTGGGCAGGGTAGAAAAAATAAGGCTCGAGAGGAAAGAGGAGAGTGAAGCATCGGTTGTGGGATTAGAGAGCTGGAAAAATAAATTAGGGGCGATGCAAAGTAAAAGCCGTATGAATGATAAGGGGGTTTAAATTATTCTTGACCTGATACGAAAAGAGTGGGAAATTCAGAGGATGCTGAATGACAGAGCTAGAAGAGAAAAGAGAGCAACGGAGGAAGGATGTGAGAAATCGAAAATTGAGGAGAGAATATGCGTTTGGGATGAGGAGAAAGAGGAGCTAAAAGAAGTGCTGGAGGACTTTTCTCGTAGGAAGTAGGGGGTGGTGGAACAGCAGGGTAGTAGAGTGATGAAGATGGACTTTCAGAATGTAGCAGGGACAAAGAAGAAGGATGAGGACTTTGGGAGATTTGTGCAGGGATTTGATGTAGTGGGTCTCATAGAAACGTGGATGCAGGGCAAGGAGTGGACTAGAATAGAACCTAGGCTACAGAGGGGAATCGGGTAAAGGCTGTAAGAGGCGGTAAGGTTAAAGATGAAAGGTAGAGGACAGTACAGGAATTAATGAGGATCAGGGATGGTTTTGGAAAATAAATTTATGGTAGTGGCGAAGGATAAGGGATGCTAATGGAGTCTGTAAAGATGGGAGGATCGACATGCAGGTTTGTGTCCGTGTATATAAGAAGGGACGGAAAGGTTCAAAGAAACGGTGGATGAAGATATTATAGGTGAGAGAGGAGAGAATGGTGGTATTTGAGGGAGGGGGATTTCGATGCGGGGTTAGGGAGGGAAGGAGGTATCTACAGGAATAGGGGAAGTTTTGAGAGGAGACCTAAGGACACGGTTAGGAATAAGGAGGGGGAGATTTTAAGAGGCTAGATGGTGGATACAGGGAGTAGGGTCAGTCGTGGATGGCACGATGACAAGGGACAAAGAGGGAGGATAGATTCAGACCATCATCCCCTGAACTTGTGGATAAGAAGAGAGGGCTGTGAAAGGCAAGAAGAAGGAATTTTGGTGGATGGAAGGAATATATGGACGGGGGTGGCTATTGAAAAGTACCAGGTGCAGCTAGGAGTAGTAAGTTTTTAAGGGGAGTTGGTGAAAGAGATATGGGGGATCTGAAAGTGGAGGTGACAGGATGTTTACAAAACAAAAGATTTATGAAGAAGAAGAAAGGAATAGTGAAACGTGGTGGGATAGGTAGAACAAAAAGTGGAACGATGGGACCGCGAAGAGAAAGAAGTACGCGGAGATAAGGGAGGGGTTCAGGTTGATGCGTATAAGAAAGGAGCTGGGGAGAGAGGAGGATCTGGAAGAAGAGTTGAGAAGTGTCGAGACCGACAGAGACGTCTGGAAGATGATAAATAAGTTTCGGAAACGTAGGAGGTAGGGGGATAGTGAGAAGAATAGGACAGAGTTAAGTAACGAGGAGATAAACTTACATATGAAGAAATTAGGAAGGTCGGAGGCAGTAGGCTTGATCGGGGTGAAGAACGAAGCATTGATTCTTTGCACAACAGCTGTTGGAGACAGACTAAAAGAGGAAGTTGAAAAGGTATGGAGGAGCGAGGGATTTCAGGAGAGTTGAGAGAGGGGCTGATAGTACCACAGTATAAGAAGGGTGGCAGGGACAGACAGGAAAGGTATAGAGGAATCACGTTGATGAACACGGCGTACAAAATGTACGCAATGGTATTGGCAGAGAGGCTAATAATAATAATGTCGAGGGAAAGGCATACATGTTGCCATAGATTCAGCTAGATTCGGAGTACAATAGACAACATTGATATTTTTCAGAACATAGTGGATAGGGAACAAGTGAATGCGGGGTCAAAAGTGTACCAGTTTTCTGAAGATCTGGAAGGCACTCTCCTATCGGTAGATTGGAGGAGGTTGTGGGAGGCAATGGAGAAGAGAGGATTAGAGAAAAGTCTGATCGATAGGTCAAGAGAGATGTATGAAGAGATAAAAAATGAGGGGTCAGGATTTGGTCACTTGCGTATGCAGATAACATAGTTCAGCTGGCAAAAAATGAGAAGGCATTGGAAGAGATGCTGAAGAGGTTAAGAAGGTACCTAGATAGAAGTCAGATAGAGTTAAATGCAGAAAAGTCCAAAATTATGGTGTTAAGGAAAGGGGGCAGAAGGTATGAGGAAGGGCATTGGAAGTGGAAGGGGATGGCTGTGCTAAAGGTGGAAGAGTTTGTGAACCTAGGTTTCCTATTTCGGAGGAACGCAGAAGTAATGAGTGAGTAAAGAGTGAGTAATAAGGGCAAATCTTGTAATGGAGCAGGAGTGGACTTTGGGAAAGAGGTTGCTTGCAGATGAACTTCAAAGGAAGATGAAGCTTTTTGAGAAATTCGTGGAAAAGAGGGGAAGAAGGCTGGCGCAGAAATGTTGGTAAGAGTTGGAAAACAGGAGAGGTGATGAGAAGATGGAGGATGAGAGAGAGAGGTATTTTCGAAAAAATGATCTGTATGAGGATGAAGTGGCAACAAGTCACGAAGAGGGGGGATAGATGTATGAGATTGTTAAGAGGAACGGCATGGAAAGAAAGGGATGTGCAAAGGTTCAACGCTGGTCGAAAGAATGCGAGGAGGTATAGAGGAGTGGAATTAGCATGTAATACTGCAGGAAAAAGAGGAGAATAGAGCGTTTGCATAGGCGAAGGGGGTGTTTGGTAAGATGGACAGGAAGAGAAGAAAAGAGCAGAAGAAATGGTGACAGAAAGATGTGTAAGGAGGGGAAAAACTAAAAATAAGGTCATCCTAAATAATGTTAATAGTAGATGATAAATAGGTAGGAACCGCGGAGGCAGAATGTGGCAATGAGAGGCTGGCAAAATGTAGGGAAATTCGTGCAAGGCGAAGTGAGGAAGACAAGGCAATGAGAGCGAGCAAGCAGTCGTAGTATTGAGGTTCCGTAGTAGTTTTCAATTCTCTCTCTTCAGTGTCAAACTATGCAGGTTCAACTACCAAGTTGAGTTAAAACCTCTCAAAAGAATGGTGAAATCCATCTTCTTCAACTTTGAGCAGAATAATGAACTGTGGAATTCCTTGTGTTATTTAGCGCTATCTTTGCGATTCTTATACAAATATAATTATAAACATACAATGAAGCCTAAATATCAGATTTTCCTTCCACGCAGAGAATATTTTTGAACATTCGCACTTTTTCTTTTATTTGAGGTCCTAAATATTTTCATATTTAATCATTGCAAGCCTCTCTAACAGTGGAAACAATTTTTTTTTGGTCTGCGATTTTTAGTAAAAATATATTTCAAGTCAACTAAAGGTCCGCAAAAGATGATGCAAATTGATATGGAAACTGTATAATCGAATGACATTGATAAAAATTGCGAAAAGAGGTAAGTTTCACAATAGCAATCCATTTTGAAATATCTAGATAAGATACGTCACATGACGCCGAACCATAGAACGTCACCACGACTAATATGAGAAACTAATAGTCTATTGTTTTCTCGTCACAAATTCAAATTACTCAAATACTCATTCCATGGCACCTATTATTCAAGAATGAAAATGAGATTTTTTTTTTCTTCATCCTCATTATTTATTGAGGAATAAGTTGTAATGTTTCTCCCATGTGCTTCTCACTATGTACATACAATATGTACAACTGAAAACATATTCAATTGTCCTTCAAATACTCCATATTTAAACAGTTGTAGACCGTCAGCCCGCTGCCAAAAAGTGCAATGATTTTCTAAAATATGCCTTCTTGGGTGTCGATAGCCATGTACATTCTCATCATTAAACAAGAAAAATAAGGCTTTCACGATCCAGATGATTTTTTTTGATAAAAACAAAATTGTCGGAGTTGTGGTATTTTCAAAATTTAAAAATATAAACAAAAATGAGAATTTTTAGCCAAACAACGCAAGAGTGAAAAGAAAGTTAGAGAGAAAAAATGTTTCTGTCCGTCTAGGAGCAACCGTCATTCAGGAAAATGGCACAAGCCACTCGTCGCAATTAAGGATATGCAAAGAACAGGATCAATAAACATTAGTACATAAGTACTATTTTAGGTAAAAAAAAGATTGGGAGAAAATATATTTACATTAAAAAGCATGATGAAGTTATACATTATTATAATTTTATTGCATGCATGAATTAATTTCTAGTATCCAAAAAAATTTGAAAACGAGTAATAGTAATACAAGATACATGAATTCGAACAACATTTGTTTTGATCATTTTCGAAGAACCATATAAACTTGATGAAAAATGGTTATATTTGACTACTGATTTAAAATTTGAAAAATGTCACGCAAAAGATGGAGAAACTCTTATATACTCAAAAATGAAGAAGATAATACCTATATATGAAAATACTTGAAGAAAATGTATACATTTTAATAATAATGGATAAAGTACGCAATAATTGAATTGATGTTAAATAACATTAAATGATTTGAAAATGATAAGGTTATATATAATTTAAAAAAACAACATTTTTTTATGTATATTTTAAAACGGAAATGAACAAAAAATCATGAATGCATGTTTTAATCATTGAAATAGATATTTAAAAAGAATGAAAGAAATAAAAATCAAATTTTCTTGAATAATGCATAAAATGTAATTAACGAGATTTAAAAATTCATACATCGACAAAAATTTCAAATGTTCAGAAACAGATGGATACTTTAGAACAAATTTTGGTTTGGTTGAGAAATTTAATCCAGAAGGATTTGACTATGGATCG